>JAQIWN010004378.1:0-11328 GCA_034699025.1 Entomobrya cf. arborea Gr-Col-00668 | reverse complement strand
TTTGTAGTTTTAAAATAGTAAATGATAGTTTTACAGAAAAATGAAAACAGATTTGTGATCAGAATGAACAGGAGATTATGTCAGTGGTAATGGCTAGTCCCAACTCGTTAAACAATTGGAATCTTTACCCTGTAAGTCTAATTTAAAGATAAAATGGTTTTTGAAAGATACCATTTCTGATAAGAACGATTTATATTTTAATAACGTTTTAAAATCATTCCCTGAAATAGACCCAGTAAACCTGGTATTTCATACTTTTGAATTTTTTTTGAACAAATAATGGATCGAGATTTGCCCGAACTAAGCCATTGATAAACTTAAGTCTCGACGAAACTAGCCCGTACATTAAATATTTTGACCTGTTGTAGTGAAAAATCTTACATACAGTGACATATATTGAATGATTAAATCTACAAAGTACTATTGTCGCAACACCTTGTACCGATTTTAGAATATCTAGATTGCTAAGTTTTCATGACCATTCATGGCATATTAGTATAATTTGAACCAACACTATAACTATCTGGATAGCGTTAGACGCTTAACATGTAGGATTATATATTTATTACTTAAACTTACACATCTCCTGACAGAAACACATCGGACAGCACATCTTTAAAACTGTTTTCTTCTATGATCATACTTATGTTTGAAAAAATAATCCAGCCAATTCTCGTACAACGATATTTAAATATTATGTAGCTTTCAGTCTTATCATAACATAAATTCTGGTAATCATAAGTAGTATGTTAATTTAAAAAGACATGGGATAAAAAGAGAAAAACATATTTTATTTTCGTATCAAAACATTTTAAACGTGAGGTTAGGTATCATATTAAAGATGATACAACAAGAATAGTTACATAAATAACCTGTTATATTCGTATCCAATAGAAACAAACTAAAAAACAGTTCTAGTTTTACTTTGTTCTAGTTTTCCATTCAATGAACAATATCATTAAAATAATAATTAACAAGTCAATTAAAGTTGACCACATCCGAAATTTGTACCATGGAATTAATTAAAACAAATTAAGTATGTTTTGAGAATCTAACAATTTTTTAAAATGAAAACCCGGAAAGTCAATAAAATTGACTGATAGCTGGGTACACATCATAAAATATTCCACACTAAACAAACTGAAAAAGGGTTATGCGCTTTTCAACAACAGCAAAAACTGTACATTTAATTCGATTCCGGCATCAAGACATTTCAGGGATGTTAACTCATCCAGGAAATTACTGTCTCCAAATTTTATTTTAAGTACAGTGCAAGAATTCCAAAATCTTTTTGTCCATCCACGGCTTACTGTTGCAGCAGTTTGAAGTCTCTTAACGGCTTGAAGTTTACGTTTCGACATCTTATGAACAGCCATCATTCCACCCAGAAGTAGCAACAAAAGACCCATGAGGTTAAAAGTAACAGCTATCAGCATTAACAGTATTAGGATGTTTTTAACTGTTTGAACTCCACTTATTGTTCCAATAAGCATACTTAAGCTCATGGAGAGGGCTAGAGTCACAACAAATATCAAAAGACCAACACAATTTTGCTGCAGAGAATTGCTCATAATGTTAAATATTTGTAGCTGTCTGTAGACCAAAGCATTACGATAACTGTTGGTGCTATGCTTGAATTGAAACCAAAGGAGTTGAATGCTTTCACGAGACATCATTGAGCCGAATATAAATAGCGACACGAACACATATGTTAATACATTGATCCCAAATGACCATACCCAAATGTTGCCTAAGGTTATAATTACTTTGACGATAATACGAATCACTTTTTGTACAAGATTTTCCGGACTTTTCAGTTGATTGTTACATTCAGCTAAAATAAAATAGCCAATCAGAGAAGGTTTGCATGGATTATTCCTGTGAACGCCAAGTACAAAAAACAATGAAAAAAATCGCATTTATTGTGATATATATGGGGAAAAATATTAAATTTAAAGATTCAATTGTGGACGTATTTGAAAATAACTGTTTATGACTAGAAACACTGTAACGCCTGTGCTTAAACGGTTGCAGAAACAAAAACAAATTGTTTTGAAAGTTTTACCATAGATTTCCTTTATTTTGAAACAAACTCGTAATCATGGTAGATGCTAATATTCCTAGCAAACCTAACCATGCAAGCATTAAATCATTTGCCGTGAATTTCTGGTATTCAGTTGGTCTTAATTGCCCAAACTGCACCAAAATTGCATAGTAGTTTAAGAAAATTTTTGACGTAAAGTTTCCCAATCCTTCTTTGTTTTTGGCGACAATTTTTATACTATCAATACCTTTTCCAGAGGACCTGTGAACTTTTAGGGGAGCACAACCAAAATTATGCATCCAGCGAGTTAGATAATACAGAATACGAAACTTGTCAAGCAAATTTTTCCGTCTCCATATTGTGTTTACAAAAAGTACAAGTGAATGTTATAAATGATTTAAGTCGGATCAAAAGCATTTTTCGTAAACTTTGCTTGAAGCCTAAAAGTATACTATTGCCTTTTAGTGACAAAAGAATCCCAGAAGGCCAGTTCTTGTTCATTGATTTTTGGAATTGTTTGTGTAGTTCTTATCTTATCACAACATCAAGTTGGTTTGAATTGGACATAATTTTTAATTTGTAAGGGCTTTGATTGTAAGGAACAAGCTTGGGAATTATAATAATTCAGTGGATTTTATGACAACTTTCAAGTACAAGATAATATTTTTATATATTGTAAAGCAATCCAAAAGTTATGTAATACCGTGGTTCTGTAAAAACAACAACTACTATGGAATTATTTATCGGTACACAGTTTAGGTAAATTTCAGTTGTTGGGTTGGTTTTACATAAGCTATAAGATTATAAACGAGTTGCTTTTCGCACGTTAGACCTACAAATAACATATGAGTTGTCAAGCTGTAGGCTTCCTGTTCTAAATATTTGGAATTTTATACTTTTTACCTCTATGTTAAAATTTTAATATTTGTAATTTTATACTTTTGCTCAATATTTTATTACATTTCTATACAAATTATTATATCTGGACCTATAAGCCTTAAAAATTTGTTTTAATTTTGAAGAACTTTTCAACAGATTTTAAATAAGTGATTTTCCAACTATAGTTTTAAAAAACTTGATTAAACGTTGAGTAACTACTAAATATACACAAGTACTTTACGAAATCATTATGCGTGTTTTATTAATTATATTTTATTAGTGATCATAGCATTATTATACATATAAATGGAATGTTCTTAACAGAGTCTACTTTGTCTGTACTTGAAACTTGATTTAAATTAACGTGAGTATTGAAGATTTATTCTGTTTAAAACCTCTCAAACGAATAGTAACATTAAATGAATATGGTTTTGCTATTACAAAAACGGTAACAGAAGTGTTGAAAATGTTTTTATGTGATATCTAGTTGCAACATTAGGTAAAAATGTATATATCCTCTGGGCTTCCAACCCATTTCCCGCTTATATCCAAATAATGTTGCTGGTGTTCTACCAAGCCGTTGTAATAAAACTATTCCAAAAATTAAACGAACATAAGCAATTAAATATAATTTAATAAATATGTTACGCTTTGATTCTTTTGAAAACATATCTTATAAATTCAATTGAAAAGTTTTTGTGCGATGATTCTAATGGGATTTCTCAGAAACGGAAAACAATACAATTGTGCCAGTAAAGTCTTTTTTATCGGTTAACTTTTAACTAGTGCTTATACCAACCTACAGTCTAGAAGTTTTATTTCAATTTATTTGTTTTTAACCAGTCTTTTGGCAAAAAAGAAACATTTAAAAAAATTATATGAGAAAAGTAAATCATTGTAAGTTATAAGGACACATCAAAATGCTTTCTTTTAACCCGTGTCTCGGAATGCCATTGCGGAAAGGGACAACCATCATAGCATCTATCGATTTGGTAAGCAGTTTAAACTAGTATTAGTTTTGCTACAAACAAAACCAATTATTCAAAAACATATGTGTGTATTAAGATATTCAAAACAAATAAATGATTTTTTTCGTTTAAGGTTATATGTGTTGTTTGTGCCACTGTTCGACTTATTCGGTTTGAATACCATGAATATCATTTTGACGAAATGCGTTCAAATATGTCTCGTAAGTTAAATTCATTGCACCACTAAATGGTCAGAAAGAGAAAAAACTATTTTTTTAAAAATTTATATGCTTTAGTGGATGCCAATCAATCAAACAATGAGATATTAGCCAACATTGATTACACAACATCAATTATCTTGGAAACTATTGATGGTTTGCTAAAAACCAAATCCTTCGTTCACTTTTAAATATTCACATTTGTTCATTTAAATCATGAACAATATTGGTATAAATATAATGTAATTGGTCTAAATGTTTGGAAACAGCTGGGGACGCTTCTTCCCAAACACCACTTGAAATCGATGCTAATACAAAAACGGTTGGACTTGGATTTATCTACAAAACTAGGTCAAATAACGTTTAGATCGTAATTTTGTTACCAATACAAATATTTTGAAAATTTTGATGTTACTAGGTTTTGGTACATTGATTCATACTTTGCTGCTTTTGTTGCTATGGTAATTATTGAGATCGGAGTGTTTTTGGGTGACGTGGTACTCGAGGCTTGGATGTGTAAAATATTGATAACTGCTTCCAATAACGTGAGTTGAAAATAAATATAATATATTAATATTCTTACAAATTAATAAATCCGTTAGTTTTAATTTTTGTTCTGTTCAATATGTTTATTTATTTCGTATTCAAAGCGTGACCATTCTGGATTCGTGCGATGGTTGATGTTAAGAATCGTACTGACAATTATAAAAGGAGTGGTTATATTTTTGGTTCGGAACTTTGAGATAACATTCTTAACGTATGACTGGGTCGACTGTATGTTGGACTTGTTAATTCTATACAGAATTTTGGAATTATTCATTATAAATGAGATTCGAAGGGATATTTCGGCTATGAATAGAGCCGTCAAGTCAAACTGTTGAATGGTTGCTGCAAGCATTAAAATTAAAGATGTCTAATTTAATAAGTCAATAATAATAATAATAATGAATCAGTTTGACTAATAAACCATCTTATATTTAATAGCCGAAAAACCGGGAAAAGTTTATTTAATTAATACAGAGTTTATAGTTTTTTGCATGGTTTTGTGTACCCTTATGGGACAATTTTCCACCTTCGTTCGGGAAAACAAATTTTGAAAAACGTTAACAACCGTCGAACCAAATAAACTAAAAAAATATTGACCCATAATAAATACAACAAGTTGTTTTGAATCTGCATAATATTATGTTTAAAATTGGTCCTATAGGTTGACATTTTTTATAATATAATATTTCTGTTAGATTGTACACATATTTTTCTTTCACGAAAAATTTTTTATTTCAATGTACTACAATTCATTGTATAAATTTCTTTCAGAGTTTTATGATAAAACGTTAACGATTTAATGAATATATTTTCTCTGATGTTTGCAAAAAGCTCTAAAATTAACTCTCTTTTGTACCATAATATGATAATGTTTTAACTTTTCAAAGTACACAAATAAGTCCAGTAAACCAATTTGGTTTCTTATACAATCCTTAAATAGTTTACCCACACAACACTGTTTTGCAAGGTAATACATGCCTTTGATGGTTTTGATATCAGTCGCTATTCTTAAGTAACCAAAAAACTTCTATTGCGGCTTTGAATCACATTTTTGGCTAATTGTATGAATAGGAAATTGTTTAAATGTTTCCTTCGTAATTGTGTTGAGAAAATAATGTTGTGTAAGCTATGGATTATTTTAGAATGTTATAAGCTGAGTTGAAGTTTAAACATAATAAAACAATGTTTGTTTGTATTGTAACAAGATGTAAAGTGTTCACTCTCTTTAAAATAGTTTTAAAGCAACAAAATAGCTTCAGCAAAATATATTGCATTCGTCTATTTTGAAATTGAGTGATATTTATTTGTATCTTTCAAAATGGACTGTTTTGCTTAAAAGTTTTGTTTTGCTTGTGTAAAGTTTAAAGATTACATTATATTTATTTGAGTTGCTTTCTGACTTTATGGCAAACAAGGTCAAATTGAAGTGCATGAAATATTTATAGTCGTAGTCTGGTTACACAAAAGCGTTTTAATAAGATAATAATTTCATTTAAAATCTCAGTTTTTGTACAGATAGTTTGATTGATTTAAGTGAACTCTCTTCTAGCTTACTTAGCTAGCTTAGCTTCTAGTAGTTCTAAAGAGCCAAAAATTATAGAAGATCTTCGTCGCTGATTAAATTGTAATATATTTTTCCTGAAGAAATGCCTTAATTTAGCAAATGGATTTAAATTCGTGAAGGTTTCAAAACCAGCATTTAAATTAACTATTAAACTGCAATTTTTTTTGTCTAGCTGAATGTTATTGTGTAGAGTTGTACATATTTTAATAGAATTATGAGGGACAATAAATATGTCCTGAACAAAAAATCGGTCAAATGTGTATTACTGTTGTAGTTTTTAAAGTCGTAGTTTCTGCAAAAAATGAATTTAACAGTGATATTGAATTAGTTGATCGATTTAATAATATTTTTTTATATTTTACAAGTTGCATATGTAAATTGTAAACAGTTCATCAGTCAAGGATTTGATTTCCCAATAACTTTTGTCGGTTAACCAGTTAAAGGAAAATTTATGAAATACACATTTCATATAAATATGACTGATTCGGTTATGAACATATATATATATTTGAGTGATCAATTGATGGCAAATTGCAAACAATTCAATTAAAAATGTGGTTGTTCGATAAAACAATATGTTTTTGTTTTTATGAAAAATTGTAAGCACTGAAGTACCTTTTTAGAGCCGCTGGTTTGAACTTTAAATATGAGTATTATAGAAAACATGTTTGTGATCAGTTCAGCTCAAAGTATTGTGAAGTATGCTAAATATTAATTTCAGTAATTGAATGATGTTTTTTCAAAATTTGTAAACACGTTTTTTGCACACACTACTACAAACATTAGGCACAAGACAAACTTTACATTCCATGCAATCTCGATACAAACTTAAATACTAAAAAGTTGAAAGTACAAGAAATATCTAGGTGGAATGGTGCGTTTAGCATTGCGTAGTTCACTATAAATAAGAGGAAAAAATATTTTACCAACTAACAAATACTACCGTATAAAGACTAGAATAAAATTTAAGTTTATATAAACATATTAGGCTTTAACATTTGTATTTCTTTGAACCCGTAGAGGCTTGATAGCTTGCTTGAGTCTAGAATTTTGGTACTTATGAACCACTTTTGGTTTTGATACTTTATACGTACCCAAATATGAACATTTTGTTTATTAATTGAAAATTATTTATCACTTGGAAAATATTTATGATTTGATGACATTAGTAAAGCGTACTGTTCCATACTGACGCTCCACTGCTTTGACCTTTCATCAAAACAATGTTTCAAGTACTTTAAAAAACATTAATTATGTTCACAAAAACATTTTTCTAACTTTAACCAAACAAACATTATAAAAAATACTCCATAGATATCAGAGCATATTTTGATGTCATAAATCAAAGTATTATTCCTAATAAGGTCTCTTTATTTGTTTTTCTTTTAAGAATTATCCTAAACTGTACCCCATTCGTCGTATAAAATTCTGCACCACGTATAAGCAGGAAGTATTAGTACTTAATTTTCTATAAAACTCATTTCTGCTAACATACTTGAAATACAACATTAAAATACACAATGGGTTCCAAATTTAAATTCAAAGTCTCAGTTTTATGTTTATGTTACATGGACCTGGTATTTACATGTACATGTGTGAATATTTTACCTAAATTATGGTTAAATCGTATAGCGGAAAATGATATCCAAATTTTCAACACCTTCGTTTACTGTTTTATTAATGTTGTAAACTTTGAGGGTTTAGAGATAAATTTCACGGTATTCCATCAACCGATTGCTCTTCAGCGCTACTTTTCTTTGCCAGGTGAAAGAGACTTATATCCGTTTGAACTAAGTCCAAGACAGTTCTACCAAAATATTACGTCAATGCTAGACTCAGTTCTGTCAAACAATAGAGAAATTACATATAAAAACCAAATCGTTACTCTAAACAGAACAATTAGCTCTCACTACTTAAAAAATGTTTTGTCAAATGATCGACTTTTAAGGACAAACAAAAATACAAACTGTGAAGCATCAATTCATTTGCATCCACTAAATGAGGAAAACAATCCATACTCATACGTTCGGTACGAGTACGACTCAATCGGTCCTTTACTAAAGGCTCCCTTATGGTTTAGTACAGAATGGAATCATGGCAGACTACCATGGAAAACAATGTATTTAAATACTGTTCCAAAATATTCATTATTAATTTGTTCAATAAGTAAATCTTCAAGCTGCCATAAATCTGAGTATCTTAACACCTGGATTGGTACTGTACTAGACAGCCCATACATTCATAGATTGAAACAACTTGTTATGGTTTTTAAAGGAACCGCAGCACAAAAGGACCTTTTTACGCTTTGCCTCTACTGCAATCCTTGTCAACCGTTCCTGCTTTTGCCAATAAGGTCCAATACCATTTCGAACTTACAATCAGCAAATATTTGGCATGATTTTGCTAAAGCTTCTGGTTTAGATGAAAAATATCCCCTTATGGTAAACATTGTTAAGTCATGGAGCATTATAAAGTACTTCAATATTATTCCGATAACCAGGAAACAAATTTTACAGACAATAACTAAATGGAATATTAGAATAACCGGTGGTATAAATTTTTTAGCTGACTTTCATATGGTTTCTGACTTTTTTCCCCAAAAATTCGACGCTAAAATCCCATTTTTATTTCCTCAATCGGAATATTCCTGAAAAAAATTCAAATGAGTTCATGTGGAGCTTTGAAGATAATTAACTATCATCCTAATCTACGGCCAGGTGTATATAGATATCACGAGAAACATTTTAGTCTGTATAAAAACATTGGACTAAATTTTCAAAAGCGACAGTTATATTTTGTAAGCTGTCATGAGGAGAACATTCATTGGATTTTTAAAGTGAAAGAATTGGTTGTTGTTTTTGATGCATATACTTGGATTCTCCTAATAACACTTATAATTGCAGCATCAAAAATAAACGAGTATGTTGTGCATCATAATCATCAGCGCAAATTATTTGCAAGAACATTATACGAACTATTTGGGTCAATTTTAGATCAATCTTCGAACCTTTTCTCAGGTCCTGTGCCTAGTACTTCAATGTCTTATTACTGTCTTGGAACCTTCCCATTATTGCTAATCGTAATAAATAATCTTTACAAAGGTGATAACATTACACGACTTACAGTAAATCCACCACCAGTGCCCTTTGACACGTTTGATAGTTTAATAACGAACGGTTTTGAAGTTTTGTCTCGCCAAACGAAACTGAATATAGCTGCTATGACGTACTTTATACAAAATAAAGGTGTTGAACTTAAAAACGTATTAGATAACAATCATGAAGATTTTCCATATGTGTCCGAACTTTGGTTAGAAGCAATGTTAACACGTTCACCTCTACAAACGAATATATTAGAGTTTGTAAAACACAAAATGTCAATGTCGGCACGTAAAATATTTGAAAACTCAAAAATGCTTCGTATAAAGCACCCTAAAATGGGTAAATTGATACACGATGTAAGTATTGATCAAATCCTAGAAACTAACATTGGAAGATGTAACAAATCAGCCGTGATTCTGGTGGAAGACGCAGCAATCCCATTATTCAATATTTTGAAGGCCAAAAGGAAACCAGCTTACTTAGGCAAAGATATAGTTTACGAAAATTTCCATGGATACACTTACTTTGGGTACTTACCTACCCGTATACTTCTAAAACCGAAATACTATTTTGAGAGTGGAGTAATCAATTGGTGGAATAACTATTTCGAATGGGCACTTATGATGAAAACTAGAGCAGAGGAAGTGAATATTTTGGAGACACAAAACGAGAGAGAAGTTATTGACATTAACTCTGATATTTACGTTATAGGTATGATACCTTTAGTTGGGTTGGTAGTATCTTTATTTTTATTTATAGTACTGGATACTAATTTTATTGGTTTGGTAGTTTTGTGTATAAAAAAATAGTTTCATTTTGCGGTAGAAGTTTGGCGTTTTTTGCTAGTATTATTCTTTCCATTCACCTGAAGATACATTTTTTCAGTAGGTGTGCCGTTCCCAAATAGAATTAGGAATTGGTGTGTTGAAAAGTTTATTAATTAACTATGATTATCCATTAATCAATTAATAATACCAGCTGTTTAAAATAAACTTGGTTTATTTTGTCTGCTAGATGATGTTATCATAGTAAATCAAATAAAATGATAACAATTGATTTATCAAGGAAACGAGACACTACATAAAATAAAATAAATAGATTTCGGTTTACATATCTTGTCACAATTTTAACACCTGAGGTAATTCTATTTTTATGAAATGATACTTTACAAATACTTCTTCTGTAGTGTGTTTTTTATGAAGTGAACAAAACAAGTGTGTAGAGTGACGCTTAACAAGATGCAAGCTCTTTTACAAAAACCAACAAAGTCGAAGTCCTAGTCAAGTTTTTGCCGTACACATATAATGGAGAAAGTTACCTTAAAAGTTACAAAAAAGAAAAACTAGATGGCATTTGATTACGTTTGAGTAGACAAATAGTATTTGACTGAAAATTCACATAAACGGAATCTATGTGTTCCTTGGCGAATAAATTGTCATTGAAAAGCATTACTTTTGGCAAGACTTTTTAAAGATGTTAAGGTCCAATAAGGTGAAACCAGTTTTAAGGTTAATTTAAATTAAATTGTAAACGTTAGAAAGCTACTCTTTAGTACATTTTATGTGGCACATATTCCTCAGTATTTTTTTAACTGGTTGAAAACAATGTTTTCTATTTTTTACTGTATGGTTTATTATGAGTCCATGTGGAAATTCTTTTTTTGTTTCTAAAAATGCTTTTACATAATTTACACGAAATTTTCAATAAATCTTGAATTTGGAATTAATATGAACTTTATGAATGATTTATGTAGTGTATTTGAATAATAACTACATGATTTGATAAATTGTTAAAATTGATAAAATTGGTTTTTATGCAGATTGTCTTAAATGACGAATTTATGTATAGCAAAATGAATGCTTAAATGCAGTGCTATGAATTGTATGTAGGCAGCAAGCCTAAAACTTAAATGTTGTTCATGTCTTGAGCTTAGAACGATTCTAGCTCTCTTCCTATTCACTGTAAATAAAGACTTGTACTTAGAAGGCAAAGAACCTACACGAACCGT
>JAQIWN010004377.1:0-11329 GCA_034699025.1 Entomobrya cf. arborea Gr-Col-00668 | reverse complement strand
AATAGGCTTAACGAAACGACTCAACTGCGGTTCATCAAAGGTAACCATCTTAGTAACAATCAATGATTCACCATTCGCAAATGCTTACAGAGCTTATCAGCATCTTCCTCCTCGTCGAGTTTCTAGATCAAGGTTTACCAGCACGGTGCTTGCCGCCAAAAACACGATATCAACTGCAGGAATGAGCTTGTAATTCGTCGTGTTTTAATGCACAAATGTGATTCATCTAGTAGTCTAGCAAAAATAGTAAAAATTGACATTTGATATGCATGAAATTTTTTTCTCAAGTTTAGTTGGTGTGCAAAGTGCCACTGATACAGATTGTGATTCATGCAGTATGATTAATAATATAAAAGCATGAAAAAAGAATCCCCAAAAATAACAATTAAATTGTTGTTTCTTTTTGCATCATCAAGAAAATTTGAACTTAAAGGTCCTCGAGAACATGAGAGTTTGTTAGTATGTCAGTAGAAAAAATAACCAAATTGTGATGTGAGGTGTGTGATTATGAGTCAAAATGACAAGTGATGCTGATGCTATTGCTGTAATCTTGAATTGACAAAGAGTGTTTTAATGAACTGAAACAAACAAAAATATTAAATATTCTTAGGAAATGCAGCAAAAAAATAAAGAAAGAAATTGATCTGTTTTTTAAAATAAAAATCAACTGTACATACCTACGTAATACGAAAATGATGAGATGAGGCTTGCAAATTCACAATAAAATGGGTGGTAAAGCTTATGAAATATTCATAATTATAGCATAGTATATACTTGTCATATTCTTCAACAATGTGGCCTTTTCAGAGTTGAATACCATTTTTATCAAAAGACTACTTTAACAGCTTTGCGTTGTTGGTGGTGGGAGAGAAACTCATTGATGACCACGAGGCAGAAGCAAGTTTTTGTAGCAATTTGTAAGGGATGCTCACAAAAATTTTACAATAAGGAAACAAAATAGCGATGATACAGTATTCGATTCGATAATATGAACTATGAAGAAGAAAAAAAATCTCTTTGGCTAAAAATGAGTAGAGTTGTATTTTATATAATCTTTCTTTACACATCATGTAAATTGTAAACTGATAACCACTCTATTGTAAATTTAAAAAATCTTACGTGTAGCGTACTATTGTCTCGTGCAGAACACTTGACACTAGTGAACGCAGTGATGCATAAGGGAACGTAGTAAAAATTTTGTTCTTCAAGTTACTCATCTATCTTGATAGTTATAGATATGTATAGTCAAACAACTAATATTATGATAGCCAAATCATCTAATAAGTAAGTTTTATTAAAATATTTGCTGTTAACTACTTTTATGCGTCATTGAGAAAAAAAGTCATATATGTTATAATGAAGTTAGGTGTAGGTCCATAGGTATATAACATGATAATTTAATATAGTCAGTTAGAATATATTTTTTGAGATGATGATGACGATGATGATGCGAACTGCATGTGAATTAAGGATGACCATTTTCATCAAATGGGCAACCACTTGGTCCTTTGTATTTGCGCAGTGGTGCGCGTAACAAATTAATCAAACATGGAGTATGCAATATGCAAACCTTTTAGTTGGCTACTGTTATTTAACTTAACTTGGTGAGTCAAGTCATTCGAGATTCAACTGCCATATGATGAGATATGACAGAGGAAAATTAGTGTATATTTATTTTTTTAAATACAAGTATAATCAAATTTTGATGATAGACAAGAGGTTAGTAATATACAAATTAAACATTAACATTAACTATTTGAGACACTATGCAAAATTAGAATTTTTGCTGAGTTTTCTAGCTAGCTTTAAAGTTTTGCTATAAATGTACATACATACAAAACATGCACACGACGGTGGCCGTTAAAAATGTGACGCATTCTTGTTCAGTCTTTTTTAGAAAATTGCACGATTAAGCAAAATTACATGATAGCTTATAATATTTATGACTGTAGTGCAGGCAGAGCGTATGTTAAAGTACATCTATTTGATTTGGGGTTGGGAATTAGAAAGATAAAAATTGAAAAATGAAAATGATATGCAAAGGTAAAATGGAATAATAATTTATTTAAAAAACTTGTTGATTATGCGATGCGAGTGGATGTATACAAGCATAAAGTACATTTTCAGAGACAGCAGACATCCGTTTTATAATCATCACCCCAATCACCTTTTCGCCTAAAAAGAATGTCAGTTTGTACCAGGTGCTTGGTTTCACTTTGACCGTGTTCACTTTTTATGAGAAACGACAACTGTTGTGGGGTTTGAATAATTAAAAAAGTGGGGAGACGTATAATGTAGTGTGGTGGGTGATTTATAATTGACAATTAGGTGAGGGGTAACCGTAATGATTATAGGTACTTGTATTATAGCTACTTTAACAATGAATTTTTGCATTCAATTTCTTTTTTTGGGATACTATATAAAATGTAACATTAGAATGAATCAAGGTATACCTACAGCACAGCCCTTTAGCATGAATACCTGAAGCATTTTAAATTAAAATGATTATACTTTATGCTTGCCACCACAATTCCAACTTGTAAGCTAATCTTGATGACTTCTTGTACTAGGTTTTGGGTCTTGGCAATTGCACAATGAATCAATCGTGAAAGTTATTCAAGAAAATCAGTTTATTTTTATGGTACCTGTCTACGTTCTCACACTAGTTTTTGCAAGCGACATTCTTACGATGAATTATGCTACGAAGAAATAAAATCTTCTAGGCATTTGTCGGTTGTCTTTCATGGAAAGCGCTGAGCACTCCCAATCGTATCACATGAAAGAATTAGACATTAAATCAGATTTGCTGTGTTGCATTGGTTCATTTACATTCCATGTTTAAAATATTTTTGAAAGTTATTTATTTTCAAACTTGACATTGTACACACAAAAAAAATTCATTCCACTGGCCCATATACATAATCCATATATGTCATTCATTCATTATCTTCGACCTGTTATTACGTGAAACATTGTTTGAACCTTTTATGGCTAATTCATTTATATTCTATAACACAAATAGAAAAGTTTCAGGTAAGAAGGCTTTCAGTTTTTACAAGATTACAAGAAGTTGAATAGTTTATGTGAACACAACAGCAATTTTCGTTTAACTTTAGAAATTTAATATTGTTTCAATAATTTTAACTCATCAACCAAAATTTTTACAACTTTAAAAAAAGTATGTTGCGCTTCTTAGGTATGTAGAATGATGATGATTTATTTTAACATGGAATATTTTATTTGAGTAAGCGATATCAATCTCAGAATAAGTATATCATATCCATTGTTTTTATGAATACTCAATTATTAATTTTGCTTTGTATGCTTGGCTCTGAGAAACTTCTTGATAATTACAGACTCGTAAAATAGATTCCCAAACAAGAAAGTAAATGATCCATAAATCCAGACAAATAGCCTGATGCTGCTTGGATGTCGATCACATTGGGCACCCGAATCTATAATTTAAAATAAATAGAGAAGTTAGATTTTCCTTGAAGATTTCTCACAGTTTTGAAATAACTATACTTAAAATATTCTATTGGTAAATAGTTACCAATTTGCAATAAATGTATTTTTTTAGCTTACTGATGAGGTAGACAGAGTAAATGTTTACATATAATCCCATCAGCATTTGTGCAAATTGAGCAGTCGTGATACAAGTAGCCACAATAATAGGAAGTTTGACATTGAGTACCTGTAAAATTTCAAATTACAGTTTCCTGTTAATGTAAAACATTTTCAAAACCAATGACCTCGTCAATTTTTTTTTAAATGACGTTTTAGAATATTTGTTAATATTTTACCCGTAAAGCAAAATATGGATACATTAGTGAGTGAACTCCGTAATTCATCACAGTGTAGTACCTGCAAATCGGTTCGACCGTAATTCCTAAATTTCAGAGATTAAAAAAGAAATTAGCCACAAGAAGTTAGACAAAATGATTTCCGAAGAAATGGTACATAAATGATAAAAACTTTAAAGGCAATAATCGATTTTATCCTGAAAATCGTTGTGGTCGGAGTACGAGACAAATCCAATTAGCTCGTGATATCAGAAAAAGCATTAAATTGATTAGCAAATACGCAAATACTGATAACCACAAAATCAAATCAATTCACGAAATTCGGAGAAATTTCGTAAAGAATTTTATAACTTGCCTGCAGTCCATGAAGCAATCAAAGTAATAACATGATGGTACCTGTTTAAATCATGAGTTATGCTCATTAAAATGAAGACGAATCCCAAAAAAATGTGGTAGTTTAAAATACATTTATCAAATTTATATATTCAACTAACCACTGAACAAGTACGAGAGGTTTTTTCCTCAAAACGATGAAAATAGTGTCTCCCAGTTCCAAATGTTTCGATAAAATAAATAACAACCTGTGTTAAAATGCAATTTCAACTAAATTATGGATTTAAAAATGCTGAATTATTTTAAAGAAATAATTACAGACGACTTACGTCCAAAATGTTAGTGGTTTATTTATTCCATCCCTGAAAAAGACAATTGAAGTGATTTATTTTAGGTACCAGACTTCTCGCCAGATAATGAGAACAAAAAATAGTTCATGGCTACCTCGTACAAACACTTCGAAAAAATCCATTGGGACTAGACGTCACAATCCCATAAAGCTCAGGAAAAGTTCTAATAAATCCCAAAATCGAGAAGAGTCCAATTGCAACATTCCAAATTAGTAGGGCTCTTCTAAGCTCTAATGCTTTTCTATCTCTCATAAAAAATTGCAATGAAAAAATTATGACTAAATAGATCCCTCCAGAGTAAAAGGGAAGTTTCCAATAAGTTCGGAACAAGTCTGTCCAATATTGTTCCTGTATATTTTCAAACGACATTGGGTGGAATTTCGGAGGATCATCAAAAACCCAGCTCTTCCATATTTCGAGTTCTTGATTAGACGTTAAAATGTCCATAATTATTAGAGTTTTTATTTTAGTGTTCTTTATTACGTTAACAGAAAATTCTCTCTCTATGTTTCGATTATCTTTCACAATCGTTTTCCAACAGTCACAAAACTCCTATGCTTTCTTATTACTTAAACACTGGATGCTTCGATCCACTTGTTTCAAATCAAGTTACCAACTAAAAATGAATACCAGTACATCTTCCAGAAATGAAAATTTATTTTCCCTGTAGCATGCCCGTTTAAACTTTTATCTTTGCTCAAGTCAATTTGATAAAACTAAACCTAAATATACAACAATGTTTCATTGTTGACTGTTTCCTACAAACAATTTGTGGAAATACAACTGCTGAATGCTATACATCTCGAAAAACATATATAATTGTAAATCACGTACCCAAATACTAGACAAGTCAATTTATTGGTAAGATAATATACATAAAGGATGTACCAATATATATTAGCTGCATACAATAAGTGAAATCTGAAATATTTTTGGAAACAAAGTTTGCAAAGAACCATTCATTCATCTTTTTGTCAAATCAATATACTAGTGATAGATGCATCTCGTGAAATTATGGGCTACGTGAAATTTTTAATCCTTTGTCAGCAGGCTAACTGGGGGTTTGAGAACAAACAGAAGCCCTTGTTGTTTTCTGAATGAAATTACAAGTCTGGGGAAATCATGGGTACTTGTCTCACGAATTTCGATACCTTATTCAAACAAACTATGATTTTTGGTGCCAAGTGTCAATAATAAAACAACGAGCTCAAATATTGAGGATTTGACGGAAGCATCCGGTCAAAGTGTTATATTTTTCTGTACTTTGGAATTTTTTTCTCTCAAATTAAATTGTTCGTATTCACACACGGGTAGTATATAATGAGTATTTACACTGTTCAGCAACAAAATGAATGAGCTCATCGGTAAAAGTAACATAAACGTTGAACGTACATTCGTTACAAATCAAAACTGGACATTTTGTAAAGTTTAAAGCTTAAGTAAGTAAGTAGGTACTGTGACTTAATATCTACGTCCTCAAGTATCACTTAAGTTTACAAAGCAGTATCAAGCATATACACATAACTTACATGACAGTGAAAAGAGCTGTTATTTACAAAGAAACTGTTAAATAATTACTAAACCTAATATACTGACGGTATATTTGACATGAAAGACTTCGATTTCAAAATCATGAATGAAGGAAGTTATTGATTAAAGAATGGGTTGACAATGTACAACGAAAGTAAAATATTAACATTCCTAACATTAACATTTCTTAAAGATAAACCAGTAACAATGCAAATCATTGTTTCATATTTTTTTCATTCATTTACCCTTTGTTTCTCATCTTACACACTTAATACACAAGTGCGACAGTGTAAAATCGTCATCACTATTTATTCGGTTCATGCATCCGGCATGCACACTCCAAACACGATATACAAACACAGATGCCCTTGCCTTAAAACATGCAAACTTAATCGCAATCATAAACCATTGCACCATTTTAAAAGGCTTTTTAAATAACATAATGGTTTACACAGTAATTTCATCGTTGTTATTGCAATTTTGCATATTCTTGTCAATCTTGTAATAAAAAAGTCAAAAATGGTATCATCCTCTCTCGCTCAAAAATTGTAATAATATGGCATATTAAATTACTGCACTCCTTTTCCTTTTTAATTGAAAAAGTACAGTACAGTAATTTTTAAAATTTAATACATTCTAAGTTTTACGATCTAATTAACTAACATTTTAATAAAAATTAGATACTGTTTTCTTAAAATTGCGGCGACAGCATATTACTTTAACGTTTGGTACTTATAAAATTATAACTAAGCAGTGTGTATATATAATGTGTATGTAAAATATACTAATACTACTCATTACAATTATTACAAGTACTTTTATTAAGTGTTCTAGACTAACATGTATTACTTTATTCATTATTTACTTTAATTTATTGAATGATTAAAACCTTTTTATTCAATCTTTTTAGTCTTTTTCTGTTGTCCAAGGAAGAAGGCTTCGTAGAACAATTTCCCGAAAAGGATGGTAAAGGATCCGTACACTAGGATGAATACTTTGATACTTACAGGATGTCTCGAGCATTGGCTGTCTCCCATTTCTATAAAAAATACATTTAGTTCATTTTCCGTGTTTGACTACATTGAAATTAGTTAGGACAACATTATAACTTTTCTTTGTTTCAGAATCTTTGTTGTCGTAAAAGCCATCAAAGAAAGAAAAGCCCTGGATAATTGTTCTACTTACTTATCAGGAACATGGTATACAAGTTGACAAAAAGGCCGGCAACCATTTGCAGCAATTGCATACTCGTAATTGTGTTAGAAATCTGACGTGGGATGTGAACATCACGAGTCTACACGGAAGACGAGCAAATATGGAAAAGATATAAAAAAAGTTTTATTAAATTCATGCATGGCCTGATCATCAAAAACTGACCTATCCTATTTAATCAAAAAGAAGTTTATTTTTGGAGCACATGGACATGGACAAAAGGCAAGAGTTACAGTAAAGCAAAAAAGAATTGCTGTACTTGCATGGATGCACATTATCATACCATCCATACACCCGAAGCAAATCTGGCAATGAAACACAAAAGAACGTTACAGTAACAAAGAAAGGATGATGGTGATCATAAAGAAAAGAAGATAAAACTTTGTGGAATATGTACACCATTATTATCAACATCGACATAAAAATTGACCAAGTATTGCGCATAATAACAACAAAGTAACAACAGGTGTAAGGTGCCTTTAACAAATACATCAACGTTTCAAACCTCCGTGCAGTCATTAAGTATAAAATATTGGAATGAATATTATCAAAAAAATTGTAGTCGTAATAAATAAACCTAATTGGAATGAGTATAAATCTAAATATGACATTTTTGTAGATGCTTGTAAAGAAATTATAATAAAAGAACGAAAAATATTATATATGTAGTTAGAAATGTAAGGCATGCAGAATGGTTATGAATTGTCTGTAAACCAATAGTCCAAAGAATTACGGAATACTTGACAGTTATAACTTTTATGTTGTGTATGATAATTATGTTAGCATTTAAGTAATTATAGTTGTACTGTAGAGTGTTATGTATTTAAAATCAGACTGTAAAGACTGAATTCGGATAGCACTGAATAAATAACAACGCATTACATTACATTACAAAGTAACCATTCAACTTAGCGCCTAAACGTACCTTCAGCGCGAAATATGGATACATGGATTACAAGGAAATTACATACATACGTACCTTTAAAGCGAAGTAAGGGTACATAATTGAGTGGACCCCGTAATTCATCACTATGTACCATCGGGCAACTGGTTCAACATATGGCGCTTGCATAAAAACCAAAACAATAAATTAAATTTTTTGATTTTAAAGGACCCTTTTTGGCGGTCATTTTGATACCTTGGTTACTAAAATCGAAAAATAAATGAGAGAGCTACGAGCAAAACGGATTTGACCCTATTTTTGGACCCTGCCCCCAAACGGTTGGGGTCAGGAGAAAACTAAAAGTGTAGAAAGACTACCTTTTATGAGGGTAACGATCGACCAAAATTTCAAGTCTGTAGCTTATATCAAATTATGGGTACCCTTCGATGTGCCGTGGAGTTTTTCGCATATACGTAGAGGCGTAGATATGAAAGTGCAAACATTTGTCTTGCTATATCTCAGAGATTTACCAAGGAATTTTTCTGGCTACTTGGAGTTTATAAATCAAACTCTGGTTTTTCCCTGGAGGACATTTTCGGCAAAAAATTTAGTCGCAAAAAATCATCAGAACACATATCAAATAAAATTGTCCCCCACTCAAAGCCCCTGATGGCATACATCAGTTCATGATTCAGACTAATATTAGAGATGTTGCTCTGCAATATATTACGACGGCGACACAAAACGACGCGTCTAAGTCAAAATCGGTCAACGAGATTTGGCACTAACGCACAAAATGTCAGACAAGATAAAGGCCTAAGTCAATTTTTGTCAGGCAATAAAAGGGCGCAAGTCACTTTGACAAGAGTGCATGAAAAGGCACTAAGGCATAAAAATCATTTTTTCAGGACAGCAAAATGAAAACATTTATCTTCCTTCAGCAAATAATTTGTATTTTAAAATAATAAATTACACAAAAATAGTAAATGATTTACTGTTATGTAGTATACTTTTATAAAAATCGTGATCTTCAGCTTTTATAACAGGAAGAAAGTCCAAAAGATCTTGATACTTCCGTTCAATTGTTCATCTGGTAGTGTTATTGAAGTTATTTTTGTCACTTCACAGTTGCAGTTTGTTCAATGTTTGCTCCCGCTTATGAGAACCAAAGTATAACAATGTATACATCAAAATGATCCTCTTTAAATGGAGAATCTAATGAGTTAAAAAACTCACTTTGCCCCAGTTGTGACAATAGTGCCTTTTCATGCACTCATGTCAAATCGACTTGCGCCCTTTTATTGCCTGACAAAAATTGACTTAGGCCTTTATCTTGTCTGACACTTTGTGCGTTAGTGCCAAATCACGTTGACCGATTTTGACTTAGTGCGTCGTTTTGTGTCGCCGTCGATATAATTACAACCTGTGGGGAAAACTGTCCATGCATTCTTGTATTGTTTTCAAAAGTTTGAATTTGCACTTTCATGTCTACTTCTCTACGTATACAGTATAATAATAAGTGCGAAGTTTTTGGATAGTAAACAAATTGGATAGTGGAATAATTATATTTATATATTTTCTGGTAAACATACCTAAAATCCAAGCCACGCAGCATGTAATCATGTGATGATACCTGTTAATAAAAAAACATAAGGAGAGGTGATCTTTGTACGAGTATCATTATCATTATTTTTTTTGAAACCAACGTAGAAAAGAGGAAGATGACAGTGTAATGGTATTTATCATTTTAAAAAGTATAATCATGTCACAGTTTAAAAAAACAAAAACCTGTCATTTGAAACATTTCAATTTTATGCATCCTAGCGTTTATCAGTTTTAATTATAATTCCTGTGGATAAAATAGCATGTCATCTTCCCCCACACAACGTGCTATTTTTTTTTGTTTTTCCACATTTCTCAGCGGGTGGGGCCCATTTCAATTTAAATATAAGTGGGCAATATAAATATGCAACAAAAATATATTTTACGAATTTAGCCCATCATTTTCATTGTTAAGTAATTAGTTAATATCTATTTTATTTACCATTGGAGAAATACAAGAGGACGTTTCCTCAAAACAATGAAGACTGTATCTCCGAGCTCCACGTATTTCGAAAGAACAAAGAGAAGTGTCCTGAAATCAATAGAATATTTTTAAATACAAAATACAGACAATTTTTTAAATACAATTTCTGAAAGCTATTTTAAGCAAACAATGACATTTGCAACTTTGCAACACATGTATACATTTCCATTGATATCCCCTACGACCTCTCTTTAATACAGTTTTGTGTTGCATTGCACATCTTTGCACTTTGCACGCCAGCTCTCGAGGAATCACATAAGCGTGTCACAAAACCTAAACTGACGATGAAGTCATATTTTGTCATGATTCTTGATTCTGATTTGCTAAGAAAATGTTGCTAATCATGCATTTTTCATAAGTAAATTAATAGCTAGGTGCTGCTATTTTATGCACATAAATTATTTAGTTCAAGTGTAGAAATAAAGACGAAAAAAGGAAGATTGGCACATAGGCACAGACACACACACAAATATAAACAGATTCTGTTCTGCATGTATCTGTTTGTCTACCTCGTTATCTTTATGCTTCTTTAGTAAAATGCTCCTCCTGGTGCAACAAGCAATGATGATATTATTTTTGTGATGATGGGTGATCCAAGAAGATAAAGATAGGCACTACTTACAATGTGCATTGCACTGCATACTGAAAAAAAGAACAGTGCAGTAATTGATTCAGTCAAGTATGCCATATTTGTACACTTTTGCAATTACAATAAAAACTATCTATTTAATTATGTTATGATTATTTAATTTTCATTGTACTATTTGCGCTGCGTTTATTTATGTAAAGCTTTACCAAAAAAATTGTGCTTAAAGTGTACATTATTATCCCTTTCATTCATTTTATCAATTTATGATCAAAACAGAAGAAACCTTTTCATGAGAAGGAAAAGTGGTTGATATTAAATTAAGCTTAGCCTTAAAATCATAAAAAAAAGTTTTAACGTAAGATTGCCAATAATTTTTTTAGGAAAAAAAGGGCAGGACCAATGCAATACAGTAATCAAACTTGCAAGATCTTTGACGATGATGATAGTCTTCCCCAATTTTGTTTTTAGTGTTTCTAATAATACACTTTAATCATTGCTACCACAAATAATACCTATATGCTACAGACAACGCATCCATATTAA
>JAQIWN010004376.1:0-11331 GCA_034699025.1 Entomobrya cf. arborea Gr-Col-00668 | reverse complement strand
TTTAAGTGTACATATTTAAAATGAAAGGAAAATTAGGAAGGCAGGCACCTACACCAATTATCTTAGCGATTTATTATATCAACCAGAAATTAGTATCTCAATGTAAAATAAATAAATAAATACTTTACTCAATGCTAAATTTCTAATTATAATTATTTAAATTTATCAAATAAATCTAACTACCGTGTTAAATTTTTCAAGTTGGATACTTGTATAATTCCAACAGGGTAAACGCAAGTAAAGCGAAAGTAATAATTGAAAAAAAGTATTGTGAAAAATTTGGGGTTCAAGTTATGTTGAATATTCTTTAAGATATTAAAAATATCAAAGTCAGTTTAAAGGAATCAATGGATATAAATCGAAAGTGAATCTTTGTGTAAATAATAAAAATATTTAAATAAAACTTTAACAAAAGTTGTAGACTTCAAACGTTAAAAATTGGTGCGATGTTTCAAGCAACTTTAATAACTCAAAAAATGAAAATATATTGTTAGATAAATTATTATTGTACGAGAAATCGGTGACTGCTAAAAACTGACAATTTAAAAATTGATATGCCAAGGAAGGAGAAAAATAAATAAAGATTGTTATTATTACGATGATGAACACGATTACGTAATGTAAAAGTTATTTGTCATTTGTCTGAATGTATAAAAATACATCATTAACCTTTCATCTCATCCTTCAATTTTATCGGACAATAGCGTCGTTGGAATTTCGTCACTTGATCTCACTTGAAAAATAATTGAAACATTTTATTATGCATTTGTTTTATTACCTACATAGATAGATTTTTTTGTGTGCATGCTCCTATAATTAATTTCATAATGGGATTGAACGGGAGTTTCCCGTAATAATCAGTTTGCTTAAGCCATGTGCCTCATTGAGATTTTTTTATCGTGTAAATTGCTCCTCTAAAAAATACTGAATCACAGCATATCGTAAATTTATATTGAGATATGCAGCGTTTAACAACTTATATAAGCAATTAAACATTAAAAAAATATATCAGCACTTCATCAAGTGTCAGTGACGGCACAAGTAACGTAACGTAATTTAAATACTGGGTATTTTTATTTGCACACTTGTAAAACAATAATCAGACATAATCTTTAAACGGATCATACAGTGGATCATACAGTTATGGATGCAGATTACTGTTTAATACTATTGTAATCACGATACATTGAGAAATATGAAAAGCAATTCAAGATGACTTTTAATATTGGCAGCCAAAAAAATGATGAGGCAATCCGAATTCATGGGATTTTTAAAGCGCTGTACAAAATACAACAGTGTTAGCTTTTTAGGTACTTTTTCTTTCCCTACTTATCCTGGGGCCAAAACAGGACTTCTTACAAACACTTGGATAGCTGCTTGAGTTGAGCTTTCTCTATTGAGATCATTTCTTACAAAACCAAAGCGTAGGCCGCCTGTATAAAGATGTGAACAATGTTGAACAAAGCTTAAGATCCATTTCTGATTTACTTAAATATTAGACAAGTACAAATTTAGGTATGACATAAAATGCATGTAAAATTGAAAATTCTGTGGCCGTTTCAAGTTTTTTTTGTGAACATGATGTGTAATGAAAGATTGGGCTGGAGCAATACAGTTTACCTAGTTAATTATGTATGGCGTGACACTAACTTGTGTTTTTTCATGTGTAATTGATGATAATTTATTAATTTTGAATGATGAGATGTAGATGACATAAGGTAAAAAAAAACAAATCACTGGCCTTTGTCAGTAGATAATTTTTGATTGAAGATGGTCCTGGTAATGAATGATAAATATCGATTAATGATGTGCTTAAGTTTGATATCAGCAAAGAATACAGTTCAAAAGCGTTGTTTGCTCAATTATTTCCTGAAACCTTGGTGATGTGATGAAATAACCCAGGGTTTGTCGATTTCACCGGATTAGGGATTAAGTATTGATGATTTCATGCATAATCGCGTCAAAATATTAGGAAGTGCCCTTGAGATTTTTTAAATTGATGATTTAGTATGTTATCAACGATTTCCGTAGTAAATATTTTTCAAACTTATTTCCAAAATTAATTCTGATGAAAATGTGCATATCAAATGGGAATTATTCTATTGATGAATTCATACGCATGGAGATAAAATGAAGTAAAAAGGTAGGTTTTTTGGAACTAAACATTCAGGTAAACATGTCGGGTTTATTTGTTAAAAAATGTTTGCTTGTTTGTTGCTTATTGTTGTTCTTGTTTGACAGGTGTTAAATGTGTAAGTTTGTGAAAAAAAAGTTGTAACACCGTTAACATATGTTTTAATACTTGAATTTATAATAGTTGACTTTATACATCATTTACAACAAACTACACACTGTACATAATACTTTGCCTTTTTTTCAAGTGTCGGAAAAATCCAATCCAATCGATTTTTTTTTCGGAAAATCCGATCCAAACCCATTTTTAAGCCACATTCCTTTCGTTTAATCGTCAAACTAATTTATTAGCCATGTTTAATAGCAAGAAAATACATTGCATACAAAATCCGTACAATAATTCGTGTAGGTACTTGTGTTATTTCACTAAAATTACTTATTCGCAACAAATTATTTGTTAAATGACTTGTCATGTCAAAAAATACTTGTCAATTTACTCAAACAAGACAGAACAATACATCAAACAATGCAGGAACTAAAAAAAGCAATCAGTTTTTACCTAATCATAAAACAATTTTACTGACGTGATAAGTAAAACATTCTTTGTGTACATAAGAATATTGATGATGTGCATTCTCAATTCCAATTCCATCCCAACTCATCATCATCGAGTTCTCATCAAAAACTGTCAACTTGACAATAATTGCGATAAGCAACAGCACCAGACAAGATAAACTTTGATATTGTTTTAATGATCATTGCCATTGATTAATGTTTGTGATAATTGCTAATAGTAATTATGCTTTCGATATAAGTTATGTGTAGTTTAATTTAGTCAAATTGTGAAAAATGTAATTTTTCATTTATGACTTCTATACAACCAAGATTTTTTAAAAGTATTTTTTTCCTTTTCAGGAATCCACTAATCAAACAACTACAATTTTATGATGTTTGATGAAATAAACTTTGTAATGATGATTATGTTGATGATCACCGATAACTTTTAATTGAAAAATTAATTTTTAATAAATACCATGACCAGTTATACCGAAAAGGGTTTGTAAAAACCCTATCCCCTGTCTTTTTTCAATAGGGATCTAAAATAAAAGCTGTTTTTTTAACTGTGAAACTTTCTTGTACTTTTTAACTCTTTCATGCTTGCTAACTATCTGAAAGCACTGTTCTTGATCACGAAACTTCATATTAATATTATGGTTGATGGCTTATCATAACCCTATCTGGGTCTCAATCATCTTATATTGATTTGATATCGATATCAATTGTTGATTGACTTCTCAACACGTGTGAATTCCTGTCTGGTTCAATGTTAAATGGCTCGGGAACAACTGCAGAGTAGCTTCAGTTACCACATAATTGGCCGTGAGGGAGCACTCACCCAGCATTTCTCATTTTTTCATAGAATAAAAACGTTGATTTTATTCTGGAGTGCTTATGCTGTTGGTGGTAACAGTAAGAAATGAATTAGGACAAAATTTCAGTGGTTTTTGATTTTGAAAATAAATAAAATTCAAAATGGCAATTCCTTTTAGATCTGTTTTTCTAACGGCCTCAGTGGCTGTTGCCGTTTTTAGTGTAATAGCTAATGCTGCTGTGATTCCAGATAATTTTAGGAGTAGTCATAATAGTAGTGAATTTAGTAGTGATGAACATTCGTTGCCGTTACTTAGGGCCTTACATTCGGGTAGTTTTATGGGAAAATCGATAAATAAAGAATTGGAAGCTGAGCTTCTCAAACAAGCTATCTTTCCATCATACGTTCAAAACTTTTTGGAAATTTTCAAAAGTAGACAAGACGATGAATATTTAAAGATTTTATTAAATGGAGTGGATGATTTGAACTGTAAAGCCCATGTTTCGGAGTGGGTTGTTCGTGCAAAAGATTGGAACTTGGTGGATCTTTCCTCTGACGCTGAAAAATGGGTTTTGCATAGTAAGCCAATATAAAGCATAAAATTAAATGGTATTTTCTTTTTTTCAGTATCAATTGATTTAAACTAATTTTTCATACATGCTTATTTATGTTTAATTTGTAGTGTTTGACTCTTGGGGCAAGCCGCCAGAGGGTGTTTTGGAAGGTCACGTTAACGCTTACGGGGACTTTGATGAGTGCATTGACATTGACGTCGATAATCTAGAAATATTTAATCCTTCTTACAAACCGGATTCGAAGTCATTTGAAGGGCGCTATTGTACCGTTTACATAGCAGATTATGCAACAGCAGGAAAACCTTCAATTCCTACAACATCCTTTATGATGAATGACACCGGGATATTGGGGGATATTGAAACTAAAAAAGCTGTATCACTCCAAGAATTTTTGGTACTTTTCAATCTCTTAAAAACCTTAAAAATAACCAATGCACTTAAAAGCTAAATAACTAATGGCAATAAAATTTATTTTATTTATTTAATAGAAACTTTTTATGGACCGCCGTGGAATAACAATTAGTCCATCACTGGGTGTTTGCTTTCCAAATTCCTGCCAACAACCAGACATAAATCGCATAATGGTTAATGCTCTTTATCTGTTGTACACCAGAAATGGAGCACCAATCGACAATCCCAATACTTACCCATGGCCTTACACACTTGCTTGCTATGAAGGCAAAAAACCGGATTTCGACGCAGCAGATATAAGTGTCATGTAAGAATCGTTTTGCAAAAAAAACTATTAATTCAAATTACAAAGCAGTTCTTTAACTAAAAAAATAATACTCGTTCATATTTTCAAAGGGCCCTTATTGGTACCATCACAGCCATATGCTTAGGTGCCGGTGTCATCGACTACTGGCTAAACCATGGCGTTGACAAGCCACCAAACAGAGGTCTTGCCTTCAAATATCTAATGGCGTTCTCCCTTTATACCAACATTAAAAAGTGGATGAGCACCCGAAAAAGCGCAGAGGACTTAGGGTGCCTTCACGGAATCCGGTTTTTGAGCACATCATGGGTTGTTCTTGCTCACACTTACTACGCCATAACATTTCTACCTCAATGGAACATGATCGACGTGAAAACGGTATTACATCATGTTATATTTTTGTAATTCATTCAACACTTGCATGTTTGCTGTGTGACAAGTGCATTAAAATCTAAATTCAATAATAATTTCTAAAAAAAAAGGTTTACGAAGACACGGGTGCGCTAACCGTGATCAACTCGACCTTTGCCGTAGACACATTTTTCGTCATGAGTGGTATGCTTGTGGGCTACAATATTCTCAAAGTGTTGGACAAAACAAAAGGGAAGCTCAACATTATCATGCTTTACATCCATCGATACTTGAGGTAAAAATCCATTCATTCATCAAAGTTACAAAATGTACACCGTTTTTTTGATAGTGACGGAAATAATCAATAATGATGATGATTGATATTTACTTACTTGTTTGTATGCATGGTGTATTTATAGACTTACACCAACGTATGCCATTCTGCTTGGTATAATGGCCACAATTATTCCATATCTTGGGAATGGTCCATACTGGGCTGTGATGTCCAGGTGGGGAACCATCTGTGAAGATAACTGGTGGACAAACTTACTCTACGTGAATAACTTTGTGAATACAAGTTGGCTGGTAATGATAAAAAAATGCAAAAATTTCATGTACTTTTGCCAAATCTAAGTTCATAGCTTTTATCTTTATCAAACAAATTATGTATGTTTCAGTGTCAAGGGGAAGCTTGGTACTTGGCAAATGATATGCAGTTCTATGTCGTCTCTCCTTTCATTCTTTATCCAATGTGGAGATGGGAAATGGTAGGAATCGGATTACTAGCAATTTATTCTGTACTTTCTTGCCTTTGTCCGGCATTGCTTGTGCACTTTTATGATGCAACGCCAACTACACTTCCAACTAGAGAGTAAGATGATCATGAACATGAACAAGTTTAAAGGATAAAAACTCATTACGCCATTTTTCATGCCCTTTTTTGAAAATTATAGCATTACAGGAAAATGGTTCACTGAGATTTACATCAAGCCTTACGCCCGTATCCAAACCTTTCTCGTTGGAATCTGGCTAGCATGGATTCTCCATAAGACACGTGGCAAAAAAGTCGTATTACCCAAACTGGTGGTCGCCTTATTCTGGGCCTTGTCCACGGCAACTGCTCCCTTTCTTTTGTACTCCATCCAACCTTGGTTTAATCCTAACAACGAAATTCCCAAGGTTGCTGGCTTATTATACGCCGGTCTCAGTCGTGTAGCCTGGGGTCTGGTAGTATCCTGGGTTATCTTTGCTTGCATTAAAGGATATGGCGGATTGATCAACAGCTTCCTGTCTTGGAGTGTTTTTATGCCGTTAGGCAGACTTTGTTATTGTGTCTACCTGGTTTCCCTTCATCTTCAAATGATTCTACATATTCGCTTCACACAGCCAATGCGATATGACACCTACACCCAAATCAACTTTTTCATGGCACACATGCTCATGTCATACATGGTCGGATTTGCATGCACACTTTTGTTCGAGTCTCCGTTTATGATTCTTCAGAAACTTATCTTTGAAGGTATTTTTCATAAAGACGTTTTAAATTTTTTTTATTTATCATTTAAAATAATTACATGTATATTTAATAAATCTATATGATTGTATTACACAGGTGGTGGTGGTAATAGACCTGCCAGACCAGCTTTGGATGCCAAGAGACCATCTCAAAGACATGGTATATTTTACAACGATATCGACACAATTATAAACCGTCGCTCGATAAACGGCGGTGTAACAGAACCCACTGGAAAGGAGAGACAGGAGTAGATGAATGGATATTAATAGCTTATCTTATCATGGAATACTTAAATTACTGCACATCAATAGTCGTATGATTTACACTTGAGCGCTTTACTTCAATATTATTTAGTTTCTAGAATTAAACGTAACTATTTTTAATTGTTAGCAGACTGATGCGTAATGAATGTGTGTATGATTATTATTTTCAGTACAAATAAAAGGCCATATTAGTACCAATAAATAAATAATATGAAATGAAATATGCAATAACTATTTTTTCGATTGCCAAGAGTTTCCAAGTTTGATAGTCTGTGTGACTATTCTAAACAGCCACAGAATAATTCATCATCGAGTCCTTCGTCTGTAACCCAGTCTGGTTGTCCGATCTCATCCTCCACTTCTTCTGGCTGATCACTTTGACATTCACCTGGAGAGTCTGAGTCGATCAAAACTTCGGGTGAATAAGCAGGGCTGTATGTGAAATCCATCATGGAATCCTCCACAGGTAATGGCAACTTGGAAGTGTCCACAAGATTGACCACTCTTTGTAATGCTGTTGTGAGAAGCATCTGTCGAAAGGATAGGACAGCCTCTTCCTCCGTCTGTAGAAAATTGACGGTGGTGATGTCTGCGTAATCTGCCAACTGAATAAAGAATAAAAAAAAATATATATTGTATACTGTGATCATTTTAATTTCGTTTTTTTATAATTTATTTTATGTAAAATGATTCTTACATCATGAAATTCCCAAGCTACTAAACTTGTCCGTTGAAACATGGTAGTGAGAAACTTACTTCGTAGATGATACAAATTAGTTTCCAGTTTCTCAGTCAACAAGTCTTGTTGCGCCTTTTCTTTGTTGCGATCTTGTTTTAACGCATTGATAAGTTCAATTCCCTCGCTAACAAGGATTCTGCATGATGGGCAGATTACAAACCAGTCTGCAGGCGACTGAACAAGAAGCATCATTACTTCTGTTGTCAAATGATCCAGGGGGTGTTGAAAAACGAGCTTCAAGACGTAGAAATTTTCCAAACTTAATGTAACGCCGAGTGGCATCTCGTTTTCGGCTCGATTAGGAGACGCAACAGCGGAAATAGTGCCCTCACTCTCATATAGATCGTTTGATGTGGCTGATGCCTCTGACATGTTTAACTCAGACAATGCATCAGACAATGATGGCGATTTTGCCACCTCAGGGGTGAAACATTCATCACTTGCAATTCCAACATTGCGATCTTCATCATTTGACATTCCAGAGTTGCGATCTTCATCCACTGAAGCTCCGGAAGCATTGTCTTCATCCGCTGAAGTTCCGGAATCATTATCTTCATCCAATGAAGTATTAGAATCATTGTCTTCATCCGCTGAAGTTCTGGAAGCATTGTCTTCATCCACTGAAGTTCCAAAAGTACCGTCTTCATTTAAAGTTCCAGAAGAGAACTTCAGGGTGTCCAACATGCTACCCAAATTATCTAAATCCGGAAGAACCCCTGTCACATATCTCAATCGTGAGTCTAGCCGTGTACTTAAAGTCAGCAAGTGCTGAGGTTCCCTTGAATTGCATATAATGCAATGATCTATCTCCTTATCCACCTCAAGTGCACAAGCCATATTTTTCTAATTTTTCAACACAAAAATAATTTATCTAGAGTAGTGCTACGTGGACTAAAACAGACAACTAGGCAAAATTCTTAGTGATTCCACTGATGCTTCTTCTGACTACTACTGCTCGTTTATGAGACAATGTCAATTGTTTTTCGTTAATGTCCCTTTCTTTTTTTGCAAGCTGCATCGTCTACTCAACACGGTTTCTTGCGAAAGCCGAACTAAGACATTATTTCTGAGAAAAGAGGAGTGCAACGGTGCGAGAAATTTATGAGTTTTCTACTGGCATTAAAAATTGAGTGTTCAATAACATGATAAAAGCTGGGGCGTACATTTTTTTGCATGTAATGAGCAATAAGTGATTAACTAGAGATTGATAGGTTATGCTTGCTTTTGACTAGATATTATGACGATCAGGATGTGTGTAATTTGAGAGTTATGGAAGGAAGAGAACGAAACCGATCTGTAAGTTCATTCGATTGATGCATCATAAAAATTGTAATATGAAGATGGCATGACAACTAAAAATAATAATATTTAAGTGCGGAAATAATATTATGAAAAATAAATAAATTTAGAACAAGAGCACATGTATGACTAATAAAGCGTCAACTCGACTGTCTTGTTTCTTATTTGCTATCAACAAAGATACTGCACACTTATTTAGCATTAGATTACATGGTATCTTATCTATTAAAAGGGATGATGGAAATTGAAAACCAATTTTCAATTGTTTCTTTCCTGGATTCTGGCTTCATGAGACTGAGAAAACATAAGATAATGTTGTTGATCAGGGCAGTGCTATTTTATGCATATGTAACTTAAGAGATTAAATATATTTCAATGAACTAATTAATATTTATTGACGTAGCTTCCTTTTACAAAGAGCAATAATTCGATTTAATGGCTGCACAGTAGAGATTGAATGTCTCTCACTTTTAAAAAATGTCAACCTGAACATCAACGTAAAATCGATAGAAATTACTTGAATTTCATTTTAGTAAATGTAAATAGTTGTGATTCGAAACTGAATAGAATAGACCAGCTACAATGACGATTATAACGGCGACGCATTATTATAATGATCATTAGTTCCATTGCCAATGATTTGTCATATGACATACATATATTTATCTATATTATGTTACAACCTTTGACCCCAATTAATGACTCCATAGGTTAAGGACCTTAAGTAACAATTGCTTTAAAAAATCTACTTGACAACAGGTTTTAATTGCACTGTTCAAAAGATGACAAAACTGAACCTACTTTTACTCATTTTTTAAATGAATGGCTAATTTTTTAAGTTCACACTATTATAATTTACCTTTTGGAACCAGGTATTTATAGAAAATATCTGTCGAATTCCGGTGGTCTAAGCTTATACATTTCATTTCGTTTGGAAGCCAGTACTATACTTTTCATGATTTAACGTCTTTCAGTGACGAGAGGTTTCTTTTTTGGTCGCGGTAACGGCTAAAGCTGGCTGGAAATCAATAGGCACCTTTCTCTTGGTTATGGTCAATGGTTGAGCTGACATGTAAACGAGCGAAGTTGGTTGTCGTGTTTTTGAGCTATATCGAACAACATGCAACATACAAGCAGACGGGCAAACATGACATGAGCAACTCGATACTAGCTGACGCTTAGCTTTCAGCGACGTAAGTCGTCAGTCAACTAAAATGTCAATATGTAAGTAAGATGAAGATGTACTCAGTAATGGGTAATGAGAGGCATGCGCTGGCTTTAGATTTAATTGCGAATATTTAGTTATCGATAATTTTTATGACTTGTTCGAATCTCTTATTCTAAACTCTTCTTATGCTTGCGTATACAATTTTATTGCGCTCCTTTGCTATAATTAATTTTTACTGCATTGATAAAACTGTAATTTCAGTGGTAAAAAAATTAATTTAAAAAATTGAACGTGCATGCTAAAACAAAGTGAAGAATTTTATTACTATTTATTTGAAATCATAAATATTGGACGATTAAAATCAAGTTATTTTTCAAAATCAAATTAAAACAATATGTACCACAAAATTTACATAATGCAGAAAACGTTTAGAGATAAACATTAAAAATGGGTAAATGAATTAATTTTAACTAATCATTAGTTAAACATTTCCCGATTTTTAACATTACTTTTCACTTTTGTTTCAGGTAGTCATACATGCCTCTGGAGAAGATCGTCTTGCCCACAACCTCCTCATCATTGTTTACACTGGCCAGCGTAAATTCTTTGAGAGCCTCCATTTTTGTCCAGATGTCTGAATTGTAAATATCTTGAGATAATATTCGTTGTCTAATCCCGCTTTCTGGTTGGTCTTCATCTAACTCCCAGCTGCTTTCCTCCTTCTCATTCTTTGGCTCGCAGAGGATTAAAACATACTCCAAATTCTTGATATAACTCAGCAGCATATCATAGGGAACATTTGGGCTTTCCACGAGTTCCAGTGTCTTGACCCCTCTCATTTGGTGGTCTACAGGTGAGTAAAATGAGTCATAACTGTCTCGGGGTTTCCTTTCAAACTTAAGTTTGAGATAAGCCAAAGAGGGGGAAAATTTGTGGAGCGCCGTCAAAACTGGAATTAGTAAATCAGACCGTTGAAAAGTCAATTGTACCTTTCCAAGTTTAGGGGCATGGAGAGACTCAAAAAAATGTACACAGACAAGATAGTAATCGTCAATTGTAAGCTTCAGCTCCCTCAGATTTTGCATGTTCCTGTACTGCTCCTTGTCTCCGTTCAAGGCAGATAGTGAAAATGAGATGCTATAGACACGACTGGCGTATCTGGACATCAACTCGTCAATAACGGGCTCAGTTTTACGACGG
>JAQIWN010004375.1:0-11331 GCA_034699025.1 Entomobrya cf. arborea Gr-Col-00668 | reverse complement strand
GAGTGAACTTCTTTCCTCGAAAAACGAACGGAGAAAAGAGAATACATTGAGAGGATGCTCAATACACACAAGCTCAATGTACAGCGCTGAAAGAAAATGCTGACTTGCGGTGTATGGGGCTCAAAATAAATTAAGTCCCACTTATCCAACTTTGAATAGTGGGTGGGTTATAATAAAAAAATATCACTTTTACCACGTTACCCTTTTTCCTTAACGCCTCATGATTTTTTACAGACAGAGGTCTCTATTTTAAAAATACACTTGTCGCTTACGAACGGTCCCATAAATTGCTACTACGGCTTACCTGCTTCTCTCTCGTTTTTTTCTTTCTTGTCTACTGACTTTACTCGGTGCTCTGCTCTGCTGTGTTGTCTGTCTGCCTGTGAAAATGGCTATGCCATTAAAACAAGAAAAAGATATTTAAAGACAAAGCAGTTATTTTTTATTTTTTAAAAACAGTTAACTTAGTTAATCAATTTTGCACTCCGTTTAAACATTTAAAAGATAAATACATTGTAGTTTAACATTTATAATCCTATTTAAATCAACTAATTATTTGGGACAAATAAAAAGCAACAGGAACTGAACAAGCCCAAAAAATATACACACTTTTTTATAATTAAGTTTTTTCATCTTGCCAATTTCTTCCCTCCTTCAAATTTTCACCAGAAAATATAAATACACAAGTTAATCACAGTTTAAATATTTACGCAACAAAAAGATAGTTTTCATCGAAAATAAAGACGTCGAAGTTTTCGACAACTTATCAAAAAAAAAGTTACAAATTTTAATTTTAAATTTCTCCAGAAAAGAACTAGTCATCCCGTGCGAACTTACCGTGTAAGTTGAAGTTAATTAACTACTTAATTAGTCAAACTATTTTAGTGTTGTGTGTATCCGGTGTAATGTGTTTGTGTGTATTTAGTAATTAGTCTTGTAGATTATCTAATTAGTAGAGTTTGTTTTAAAATGTAATTTTCTTTGTTTTTAATGGACAGTTATACGGGGGGTTCGTGTGGGTGTGTTGAGAAGTAAAAAGTCTAAATGGTGACGAGTAGACAGGATGTCGGCAACTTCGGGGACTCAGGCGTCCACCACCACGTCCACCTCCAACGCTACCACCACCAGCACGAAAGGGGAAACAGCACCACCAGCTTCGTCATCCTCCACCACCACAGCATCATCCACAAGCAAATCATCCAAATCCGGATACGACCACTTAGATATTAACAAACTTTACAAGGTAAGCTATAAAGTAAAGTCAAAAATACTAATTAACACTTTTTTATAAACGTATCTTTTTATTTTATTTATTAAAATGATGTAACGTCCAGCTTAGGATTTTTTAAATCCGACGATTATCATTTAATCACCCACCTTGACTGATTTTAAAGTTTGACTTTAAAGCGGAGAGATGGGATATATGGTGGAGTTAGTTTAATTGAGATTGTGTGTGGTTAATTTTTGTGAAGGGAAAATCTACGGAACCGGTGGCAAAAACAGTAACTCAGAAACATGGCATGCAAACGTTGGGTAAAGCGCCGCCTGCACGACGAGGCGGAAGTAGTGTGGTAAAAGTTTTGGACTCTTCTAACAACTCAGTATCCACGTCTAACAACAGCACCTCATTATCATCAGCGTCGACAAGCTCACAGTCAGGAAAACAGCCACCACCTCATCATCATCACCAACAGCAGCAGCACCATCCAGCTCCTCCGCCAGGATGGCAGCAGCATCAGCAGAACTCTTCACAGTCCTTGCCCCAGGGACCACCACAACGTGGTCCTCCCGGAGGCGGAGGACCTTCAGGATCCCCTCATCATCATTACCCTCCTCCAGGTGGTCCTCCTCCTCATCATCCTCTTCAACAGCACCTTCACAACAGTGTCCAGAATGCAGGAAAAACTGGTGGAGGGCCAGGAGGCCCAGGTGGAATGCACCACGACAAAAATTGGAGTGGACCCCCTCACCCGCCTTCTGCGGGGGAGATGCAGATGAACAACAGGGGAGGACCACCTTCAAAGAATTTCCAACAGGATTCGATTATGCAGAGCAGATTTGCACAAGAGTTCCCCAGCTTAGATTCCGGTGGAGGAGATTCCTCTGGGGGGAAGGGGGGAGGTGCTGGGAATGCGAAAAACAGTCAGGACAATCAGTATGGACCAGGACCGATACTAAGGCCACAGAGTAAGTGCAAACGCTTAAAGTTAACCATTTAAAGTTGAAAAATTGCACTATAAATTTTTAACTATTTTGTCTTTGTTTAATTAGCCGAAGGGAGCTGGACCCAGGGGGGAGGAAGAGGTATGCCCACCAGACCCCCTCCACCAGGAGGCCCACCCCCACCCTCAGGAGGAGGAGGACAAGGTCCAGGTCCAGGAGGCCAAGGACCACCTTCGTCTTCAGGACGAGGGGACTTCCCTCCACCAGGAGGCCCGCCCTCAGATCGTCCCCCCAATATGGGAGGCCCAACACCGCCACCAATGTCTCTGGGCCAGGGAGGCCATCCACCTCCACCATTAGGAGCATTCCCCATGCAGTTTCCCCCACGCCCATACGTAAGCAATACAAAAATTTATCAAGTTTTCTTCACGTCTAAAATCGCTAATGATGCATTGAACTTCATATAAATTATGATGACCTAAAATATCACCTACCGAAAAATTAACTGAAGCACCTAATTTTAAATATACATATAGAATAATACTTGGCATTCAGAAAACTACAACTTGGACGATTTTACACTTTTTCAGATGTATCCTAACTCAGGACCGGGAGGTCCTCCAGGCCAATTTTATCCACCTTCAAGTAGGTATGGAATGCCAATACCGCCCGGTGCTCCACCCCCACAGTCTTCTGGTCATCCTCAAGACGGAGGTGAAGGCCAAAGTAATCAACCCCCAAGACGTCGTGGAGGTCCAGGTGGACCTCAAGGCCCAATGCGTCCCGCATCCCACTTCACAAGCAACCCCATTATAAAAGCTGAGGAACTGGAGAGGATGGACGAGCTCGGGCAGCAGGATGGTGGTTGGGCTGCCGTCCAAGATGAAGTTGACTACAACAAAAAGATAAGCTTTAGCGATGACGAAGGAGGTCATGGAGGGGATAAAGATAAGAGAAGGCGTGGCGGTGGAGAAGGAGTTGAAGGCCCCACAAGAGGAGGAGATAGATTCATGAGAGGCGGAGGTGATGACGGTAGGCCCCAAGAAAGAATGACCCCTAGAGACTCCCGAGATCACAGAGAAGATGATGCCCCAATGAGAGGAAGGGAGAGAGGTGGACCCCCAATGAAAATTTTGGAGAGACCCCAACAAATGATGGATAGAGACTCTCAGAGAGGAGGAGATAGATATGATAGAGACAGGGATAATAGAGAGAATGAGAGAGGAGAACCTCAGTCGTCCTCTGAAAGAGGGGATAGGGGAAGGGATAGATACCAAAATGACTACAATGACGGCTCCTCAAATGCCAATGATCAAGATGACTGGAAGAGGAAGCCGGCACAACAAGGATTTGACGAGAGGGGAAGAGGTCCTCCGGGTGGAGGAAGAGGGGGAGGAAGAATGAATATGAGGGGACCTCCCCGTGGGGGAGATGAAGAGGAAAGTTGGAGGAGTGGAAGCAATAATAACAAAGCACAAACCCAAAACTTTGATGATGACCCAAGAAATAAAAAGTCTGTTTCGTCAAGAGGAGGGGATAGAGATGGAATGGAGAGAGGAGGAGATAGAGACAGGAATAGGGAAAGAGACTTGAGAATTGGAGGAGGAGAACAAAGACAGAATACTGGGCCTTCAGGTGGGGGAGGACCTGCTTCAGGGTCTGGAGGACAAGGTCAAGACTCTGGAAGAAGAGACAGGGGAGGACCCCCTGGAGGTGTGGGTGGAATTGGTGGAGGTGCCGGTGATTTTGGTCCTGCCAGTGGCCCATTCCAAAGTAACTTGCCTCCGAGACTGCAGAGACACCATGGACCTTCCGTATTTTCTTCACAAGGTGGAAGGGATGGTGGCAGTCAAAGGAAAACCCCTAGCCCGGTGCCTAGTGGAGGAAATAATGGTAAGTTTAGAGTTAACTGTTAACTTTAAAATTTAGAGGATTTTACTTAAATGATGTAACGTCCAGCTTAGGATTTTAAATCCGATGATTAAGTTTAATCACCCACCTTGTCTGATAAAACTAATTGTAATTAGATTGGTTATGAAAGTTAGTTAAGTTGGGAAGAAAAACTAATTGTTGTTTTTGTTTTTGTATTTTTTTTTGAAGCTGTGAACAAGGACCCTCGAGACTGGGACCGAAATGACCGCGATCGCGACTCCCAGCAGCAGCAACCTCAGCGCCCCGCTTACAAAATTCTGGAAAGAAACCGCGGCGACTCTGAATCCAGTAAGGATAGTCGTGGAGGCGGTGACTCCTCCAGTAACAATAGGAATAACCGTTTTGGAGGAAATGACTGCGACACCGTTCCCGTGCGATTGCACCGAGACAGTAACAAAGACTCATCAAAAAGATTATCCTCTGACAGCGGCAGACTTGTGGAGGAAGACTCCAACAACTCGAAAGGAGTTTCCCCAAAGGGAGGTGACCTTGATTCTATGGACTCTTCTTATGATAGCCTTAGAGGTGGCAACAATAAAGATGAGTCTTCCTCTAACAAGCAAACAAGCTCATATGCAAGGGGGCCTACAAGACATGGAGGACCCTTTACAAGTAGTTGGGCTGATGAAGTGGATCAGGATCAGGATGATTACCAGAATAATAGCAGTAGTGACATGGATAGTAACAGTAGAAAGGGGAGCTTGATAAGAGATCTGAAGAGAGGGGATCATTATCAAGTGCATCCTTCCCAGGAGGAGATGAGGAGACCGATGCCTCAAAGGGAAATGCCTAGACGGGTGATTATCCAACAGACTAAAGTTGAGAATATGAAGAGTAGTGAGAATACTGTGGTGAAGCCGAAGGAGGCCCCACAGGTTCCACCTCAACAACAACAGCAGCAGCAGGAAGCTCAGAAAACTGAACCGGTGAAAATTCTAGAGAAGCCGATAGTCGAAAGAGAGAAGGGGAAGGGCTTTACGGCTTGGGGAGATAGGAAGAGGGAGGGGACTGGGGATAGTACTGGAAGTGGACAGGGAGGAGATGGAGGGGAACAGGGAGACAAGGAGAAGGGAGAGGATAAGGGAAGTAAGAATAATTTGGAGGGTGATCTTAATGAAAAGGGAGGTCATAAGGGAAGTAGAGAAAAGTTGGAAGGAGGAAGAGGAGACAGAGACAGGCATTATGAAAGAGGGGATCGGGACAGAGACAGGGATAGAGATAATAGGTATGGAGGCAATGAGAGGGATAGGCGATATGGTGGAGGGGATAAGGGAAGGGGAGGAGATACTAGGCAGCAGAAGCCGAGACGAATGGATAGTTATGAGCAGCAGAGGGAACAGGGCAAGAGGGATAATAGAACGCCTGATAGGGAGTATGGAGGGAGGAGCAGCCAGGAAAAGGAGAAGGCTGGAGTGGAAAAGACAAAAAGTGGGGATAGGCTGGATAAGGAGAAGGAGGAGTTTGGAGGAAATGACTATGACAGTAACAGAGGTCACGGGAGAGGAGGAAGGGGCGGAGGTGGAGGAGGTGGTGGGAAGGAAAGTAGATTTGGTGGAGTATATCAGCCCAGAGGAGGAAGTCAAGGAGGTGATCGGGATAGGGACAGAGATAGAGGAGACAGGGGTGGATGGGGAAGGGACAGGGACTCGGGTGACAAGCAGAGAGACGGAGGTGGACGGAATAGGGGGAGAGGGAGGGACTTTTATGATAAGCCTGGAGGTGGAAGGAGAATGGATGATGAGAGAAGGGGTGGGGGAGATAATAAAGAGGAAAGTGATGGAAAGAAGGGAGGGGATAAGGATAGTGACCTGAGCAACAAAGGAAGTGTGGAGGATCTGGGACAGAGGGAGAAGGGCAAGGGAGGTAAAAGCGAGAAAGGAGAGAGGGACGGAGATGGAGGAAAATCTAAGAAAAGTCCGGGAACTCAGAGAAGAAACCAGAATGCTGCACAAAGTAGAGGTGGAGGTAGATTACAAGGTTATGGTCCACCTTCAGATAAAAATCCATTTGGAAGTAGTGGTGGGGGTCATGAGCAGGATGGAGGAAAATCTGGAGGGGACGGAGGAGGTGACAAGCAAAATAGTAAACCAGCTCCTGTACCACTTATGGCTCTGGGAGATATATCGCCGCCAGGAAATATGCAGGGAAGTAAGGTGGGAGGTGAGAGAGGAGGAAGAGGCGGTGGAGGGGGTGAAAGAGGAGCTAGAGGTGGTAGTGGAAGGGGTTCAATGCCTCAGAGGGGAATGGGAGGGAGAGGAGACTCGGAATACGGAAGAGATGGAGGATACCGGTCTAGTGGGCAAGGAAGTAACAAAAGTGGTGGTGGTGACAGAGGTGGCAGGGGAACTGGAAGATCTGGAGGTGGAGATGCCAAGCCGCTGATGAGTATTAACTCTAATGACGTGGAGGGAAGTAACGAATGGGGAGTTGGAGGTGAAAGCGCAGGGGATAGTGCGGGAGATAGCGGGGAAGATGATCAGATGAACAAGAGATCGACAGGCGGACAAAGGAAAGATGGCAGGTGGGTTTTAGAAATCACAGAATTATTTTTTACTTAATCTAACTTAAAATTATTAACTAAATTTTTTCCTAAGCTTAAATAATTTTCAAATTAATCTTAACTTTTTCTCTTGTCTTTTTTCTCTCTTCTCTAACTGCTTGCTTAACTCTTAACCACTGACTCGATTGACTGATCATTCACCACTCTTGTCTTGATTGAACGCTGATCAGCTTCATAAAATTTCAAAGTGGTAGAGGCTCCACCTCCTCCTCTCAAGGTGGAGGTGGTGGTAACAGGAATCTCTCTCGTGACTCTTCCTCAAAAAACTTTCATCATTCTCATCACTCCGCTGACTCTGCTAACAATAATGCTAACTCCAAGCTATCATCTTCATCCTCTGGAGGAAAAAATTCCTCCCTCACAACCACCTCCTCCAATAACACTAATTCTTCTAGTGGAGGCGGCGGCGGTGGAGGAGGTGGATCATTCATTCACACATCAAATTCATCGTCTAATTTTGAAATTGATTGTTACAGCAGTCATCACGACGATCATCAAGACAGTTCCAAGAGTAAAGATTCCTCCAAAAATGCAAAGCAGCAAAGAGGCGGTCCCCCTTCATCCTCATCAACCTCTTCAAATAATCAACTGGACTCCTCCAAAGGTGGTAGTGGTAACAGTAGTGCCACCTCCAAAGATCGTCGCGTAAAGAATCCTCCTTACGACGCCCGGAGTTCAGTGAATAACAAAAACAGTCAACAGTGGGGATCATCTGGTTCCTCCAATGACTCCTCGAACAAGACATCCTCCAAAGATAATATCGGTGGAGGTCAACATCAACAACAGCCAATTGGTACTCAACAGAATTCCTCTAATAACAATAGTTCCTCTAACACTTCCACTGGAGGTGGCGGTGGTGACGCCAGTGGAGATACCAAGTCCTCCAGTAATATCCAAATTGGAGGAGTTCCCGCAGTTGCCTCCTTGGACAACAGTGGCCCTCCAATGAAAACCATGATATTTGAAAATACCAACTTTAAAGGAATCAACAACAGCGGCACTTCCTCCAATGTTCCTCCCTCCTCGAAAGTAGTGGGAAGTAAAGTAGAAGGAACTAAAAAGGTGGATGGCCTTGTTACCGACCTTCAATCCCTAACATTTGGCAAAGTTGATGTGGAAAGTTCAGATATCGACTTTGGAAACTTTAGTAGCGACGGTGGTAGTGGAGCACCTACCTCAGCTGGTGGTTCAAACATTCCAGGATCCACCTCCAACAATACAACCACTCCCAAACCAATTGGTACCCAACAACAACAGCAACAGTCCCGAGGATTTTCAGCACAAACTTCCGCCGGTACAGCTTCAGGTTCCAGCCATCAACCCAGCCCAATAAGCCCTCAAGCCGCAGACCTTAACGAAAAGGTGCAAAGTGTTAAGAGGATCTGGGAACCCTTAGTTTCCTCCATGGAGGGAGTAGTAGGTGGTAATGATCATCATCAAACTCACCCCCATCACCATCCCTCTCACCATCATCATCACCCCGGGGCTGATACTTACACTTCCACAGGATTTGGAGATCCCACCTCCACAACCACGTCTGCCTCTCTTGTTGGCGGTGGTGCAACCAGTTATGTTCTTCAGCAACAGCCCAGTAGTGCCGCAAGTCCCGCCCTTTCCGCAATCTCTAAACCCGATTCCAGCTCAAGTCCCACAATAGCTTCATCATCCTCCAATGTACTTCGTGGCGGTAATAAGCCTCCTCAACAGTCCCAATCCTCAATGGAAGGTCAAATGTCCTCCAGTCCTTTTGGGGGATACACCACCTCCATGCAACAGGCTGGAAATTCAGCCTTCAGTAGTCTCCAACAACAACCCGCGGTACCCAGCCCTCCAAGCATGATGTACGCTAGCAACGCTGGACAAGCCCTTCATGCCGCAGGGGGTGGACCTCATGGTGGTGGAATGTATCAAGCTTTCCCCACAAATCTGGGAGAAAGTCCTCACATGAATCATCCCCGAGGTTACGGTCAATTTCCTCCCCAAGCCCAGTCAAATGCAGCTGCAGCAGGTCATTATGGACTTTTCCTGGCTTCTCCAATGGATTACCAGTCACTCAATTCAGCTTATCAGCAGTCTGCTAATCAACAAGGTCAGCAAGGAAATGTAGGAGTTGTGGGATCTTCGAGAATTAGCCCAGGTCCAATGTCCACTACTACTGGAGGTGGCGGTGGAGGTAACTCTGGTGTTATCATCTCCTCCACAAATAGTCTCATGAACATGAAGGCTGTACAGCAACAGCAGCAAAATTCCGGGCATTCTGGAGGTCAAGCAGTAGCACCTCCAGGACAAGGTGGTGGATATTCCCTTCAAAGTCATCATCATCCTCCTATTGGAGCGCCCCCAAGTGCAATGGGCCAGCATCCCCATTCCCATCATCATCACACCCTTCAGCCTCTCGGAAGCAAAGGAGGTGCCCCTCAATATTCCCAGGGTGGAGGTCATCCTCCCCCAGGCAGTCAAGTATTCATTCCCTTTGACCCCAACCAAATTAATCTGACGCAGAATTTCCTCGGTTCTGCTATTTCTGCAAGAGGACCCCCACCCCCGCAAACTCCCCCGGCTATGCAGGCTCTACAAAATGCAGGAAGCTATTATTCCACAGGAAACTCTGCAGCAAGTTCGGGTGCTTTTGGACAAGGATCTTCTCTGGGAGGACAAGGTCATCCCCAGGGTCATGGAGGACATGGGGGGCAAGGACCTCCAGGAAGTCTTCAACAGTTACATGTCGCGGTTGCCGCACCCAATCCAAATGCCCAAGTTTTGCAGGGATATCATTCAGGAAACCAGTTGGGACTTCAGTACCCAGCCCAGTTGAACCTGCAAGGGTATAACCAACAGGTACGTTGAATATGAATATTATTGACTTTGGCTTTCTCTTAATTTTATTGGACGTTGGCCGGTTTATTTTAATTTATTTAATGGATTATTACAGGCTGCCGCCGCTAGCACGGTCTCAGCACTCAATTTGAACTCGACTATACTTCGTAATCCCCCTGGGGGAGGACATCCTCAAGGATCTATGGGATCTGCCGGAGGTTATCTCAAACCATCCATGGATCACATGTCCCAAATGAAGTCCAGCCATGTGGACCAGCACTCCACATTGATGAACCAAAATAGTTGGAACTCAAGTGCAGCTGCGTTCTCACTTCACCAAGCGTTCCAACATGCTGCCGGTGCGGCACAACAACAACAGCAGCAGAATCAAAAGGCTCCAGGAGGAGTTTCCTCCAATGATGGAAGGGCTGTAGGGCCAAATAGTATTGGAGGTCAAGGTCAGCAGCAGCAACAGAGAAAAGGAAATCCTCAACAACAAGGGGTAGGGGTTATGACCCAACAAGGGTTGAAGTACGGATATTCTGGCCAGGTAAACTAAATCAATTTTACAATTTGGATGAATTATGTAAATTAAGAGATTAAAATGATGTAAAGTCCGGATTAGCATCAAAAGTGCAATGATTAAGATTTAATCACCCACCTTGACTGATTAAATGACTACATTATGTACAGAATACTTAATACTATGTTAATTAGATAATTAATTTAACTTTTGTGTTGATTTTTGAAATAGGTCCAGCAGCAGTAAAATAAATGAAGTTGAAAAACGGATTTCTTAAAAAGATGAAATGAAGAAACAAAGGACTTAACTAAATATACTTGAATGGTATGTCGATTATGGTGTGTCGTCGTAGACAACTTTTACAGTAGTTTACCGCAATTATAATTACAATTACACTTAATTATAATTACATAACTCTTGTTATATACATACATACAATATTATATCAGCATAGTAAAAAAAATTATTATGGGATATTTAAAAATGTAGATTTGTTTTTTTTGTTTCTCTTGTGCGTGTGTAATTTTTTTAGGGTAAAATTTTTAAAATATTATAATTGTCTAGTTTGTACAATAAGTATAGTTAAGGTTGAAACTTAAACATAGTTAAGATGGCATGAAATAATATGTGCTGCTTGTGTGCACATTACACTGCACACCTACATCAATTTTTTTCTGAAAAAAACAAAAGCAGAGGTGGCTTTTGAAGAAAAATAACCCTTTTTTGTATTCAAAACAGAAAAAAGGTTGTCCAAGACTTTTACTTAATTTTCCCTAAAAAAACAAATGTAGTCCGGACGGTGGACCGGAGAAATTTCCCACACTACTGTGCATATATACACCCCCACTTTATTGTGTACCCTTTGACCCTAAAAAATAATAATAACCCTTTTGACTAAGAAGTTATTGAAGGAGAGGTAGAGGTGGATTATGTAAAACGTTGAAGATGAAGAGGTGTTGTTGTTGCTAAGGGCAACAAGATGGTTATATAAAAAGAAGGAAATAAATGTAAAATGGCTTGTCATTTTAATTTCTTTTTTTGGTTTTTTTTGCAATGAACAAGTTTACAAGTAAAAAAAATTACTACAAAAATACTTGAACTATAGCTTTATACACAACAAAAAATAAAAAAAATAAAGTGGACAGAGAGAGAGATAGGTCGTTCTGGAAATAAATGAAAAAAAGGACGACCGGAAACGACGAAAATAGAAGGTTTTTGGGGAAATGGATAGAAAAAATGTAACTCTTGAGGAAGTAGACAAAAAATATTTGTAAAATGGTGTTGTGAGGAGATCGCTTTCTTTTGAATTGAAAGAAGAGAGATGAAGTGGTTGTCA
>JAQIWN010004374.1:0-11333 GCA_034699025.1 Entomobrya cf. arborea Gr-Col-00668 | reverse complement strand
TGTGTGGGTATAACATGCATGCGTTCTTAGATAACATTCATTGAAATGAGTCGCCTTTATTATCGTGGATCCTTTAATTTCATATATAAACAATATTTAAGATTTATAATGTGAAATAACAAATAATTTTAACGACCATTAACCTTTTGGCTGTAGCTGACACAGGCCTATGATAGAATGGCTGCCAAATACCATGGTCACAATTAAATATCAATATTACCTCTAGAACTTAACACGACTGATATTTGGAGTCTACATCCACCGCCTAAAATCATATACTTTCACGATTTATTCGAAAATCTGATCAGGATAAAAAGGTGGCCTAAGAATCTTTCCGGTCACATTCAACTCATCTACAGATTGGATAGAAGCTAAGAGATAACACTAAAATGAGCACTTCTCAATAAATTGAATAAATAAATTACAGATAAATGAAGAGGTGAGCAAAACTCAGTACCTATTTCCCAACGCATAACATTCAATGCATACATCTTTGTAGCATTTTAACTTAAATTGATTAACATCCACGCATAGATAAAGAAACGACCACTACAAGGAATCGGATAGAAATAGGAATCTCAGGTTGCGACTTACTTTATCATGTACGTATCATATTGCTAAGTAACTTACGTTTGGCTTAGGTATAGCACCAACTGTACTTAATAAATGAATTTAACTAACTACTTTCATAATTACAATATTTATATGGCTAGTTTCATAAATAGTTTCATCAGTTGTCTGTTATAAAATAGTTTATTTTAATATAGATTTATTTTCACGATAATTAAAGGTAAAGATCTTTCGCGGAAAGGCTAAGTACACCTTTCAGAATACTTCTATGAGCGTGTAAATCTAACGACTTAATAGATTATCGTTTGAATTTCGATTTGTCATTAGATGTGTATTATTATTGTTAGTATTAAAAGTAGCAGTTTATGATTGTAGTACTTGGATTTTCGATGATTTTGTCGATACAGAGAATTCGAAAACTAACATCAAATTTCAACTTATAATTTCGATTTTTGGTAATGGGAGTTATTTTGTATTTATACTGAATGGACTAAAAAGTTTTAAAGCACAAGTTAAAGCGCAAGTATGTATATATAATAAAATGTTTTTAAAAAACTTAAACAAATTTCAACAATTGTTTCCAACTGAAATGGCTCAAATGTCTTTCGATATTTCTATGAAATTCATAAAACCGATTATATTTATCTTACTAAAATGAAGTGATATTTGATATTTGGTTTTAGATTTTTCTCTGAAGCTTGACTTAAACCGAAATATAATCAAAAATCAAAGTACTACAACTAATTTCAACAGTACATATTTGTATGACTGTTTTAACGTTCATTTTTATCTTATTAACTAATTCATCCCTACACATTATTCAGTGAATCAGCGAACATTTAACTGTCGCCGCATCGCAAAGATCACCTTTATGAATATCAAGTCTAACGGTTTATAATTTTTTAACTATATCTTGTCTTATGGTTTTTTGGCAATATTTCAACTCTTCTTAAACCTGGCGTTTTATAAAGCGTATAGTAAATAAGTCGGTACGAGTAGAGTAATATTAACATTAACTATTACCATTAAAAGTAATAACAATACATTTTCGATCGACAATTGCAACAGTTAATTTAATTTCCTGGCTAATATTATTATTGTCAAGAGCATGATGATTATCATCTATCGTCGATGCATATTTATATTACCTCAGGTGAAGAACCAGTGTACTTGATTTGAATGTGAACGTTTTTTGATTATTTTTTCTCTTTCAAAATTTCTTGATTAAGGGATGGGATATTAACACATAATAGGATACATGGAATAACATCAGCTTTTATGACACTAAAAATTATGTAATAAATATACTAGATGTCCAGCACTTCACTAAAAGAATAGAAATTAAGAAGTAATAACTATTTAATTCTGTCGTTAACCGTGTTAACGATAGGATTAAATAATTATTGCTACTTAATTAACTAAATTGTGTTAATTAGTTAGAAATAAATAAATTAATCTCCAACATCAGAATCTCTATCGCCAATGGCGTACAGAATGGAAAAGGCGAGGGCCAGCAGCGCTGTCCCAATGAGGTCACCAAGAGCAGTCAAGTAAGGGATGGCTGAGTTATCAGGATCTATTTTATGAGCCCACAGCCAATGAACCAATATTTCGGCGATATACAGAAGCAGAATAACCTGTGATACAATTAAAAGTACAAGACATTAATGTAAGCCAATGTCAAATATTTTCTGAAAGGGTAAAGAAATGGTACTTCATTCCAGTTTTTCGTACCTGCACAAGCGCAGCCAATAGATAAAAGAATAAGAAGATTGGTGTAATGGTAGTGTGCCCAGCTTTAATGTAGCTTATAGTATATGTGAAAATTAAATGGCCAGGAACAACCATCATAATAAGTGAACGCGCCGTCATCGAGTGTCCACCTTTGGAAAAGAAAACCTTCCATGGACTAAGGCAAATTTCTGGTAGATAATCTGGGAGGAAACCAAGTTGACAAGTTAGATGTAACGAGGTTGATATGCGACTAGCTTGAACGGCTACGAGATTCCCACCGACACCGTTAATTACAGGCTGGAAAACGGCAACACCAGAAAAGCTCTTTACGGCAAAGTCGAGAATCAGCCCACCAAAGCTACTTATCATCATGGCGCTGAGGACAGGTGTCCATCCGGAATATAGCACCTTTTTGGTGAGCTTGTTACGTTTGGCAAGTATGATCCAGCATGGCATTGAGAGGAGATAACCACCCAGAATTGTAGGGCATAGCCACTTTTTGCTCTCTTAAATAAAAGAATGAAAATTTAAATCCAGAAATAAAAAATTACCCCTGATTACTTTTCCCGGTCTGAATAAGAAATACATGGACATACCGACGGCATCGTGTACCGAGTTGGAAATCATTGCGAGAAGTGTGAGTGTAGTAAGATCCCCCAGGCTGGCTGCTATTGGAGTTGCCACATTATCGGGATTGATGTTAAAATGCCGGGAGAAAATAATTACGAGTATCATAATCGCTCCAAGGACAAAACTCGCAATGGAAGCAGTCACAACACTACTTGTGCACAAGATAAGAGCATGGTTCACGTCAAAGTGACCATCTGGGATCCAACCTAGCACGACAGCAGCGACAGATGCCAGAAATCCGACTACAATTGCTTGACACTGAACTAAACTAAGATTTCCTAAAGTCATATGCCATTGGCTCTTAAGGCTGTCCATATTTCCCATATTTGCTTGTGTGGACAGCCTCGAGGCCAATGTCATTTCCAAATTTCCCTTAAGTCCCAGTAAAGCTGGTACAAGAATAAACACCTCCGGTACGTCCATGAAGACTTCCCAATGTTGTACTACATCCAAAACAATTCCAGCCCCTACCATTCCCATCCCTGCGATAAGAAACGGGATAAAAACCTGAAGAGTGATCATCCAGAATGATTCTGGCTGGTCGCTTCCCTTGTGAAGATGATGACCACCACCTCCACCATGTTCCTCCTCTGAACTCTCTTCCGCCGTCATTCCGTCATCCACAAGCAAGTGAGATTTTTCTCCGGATCTCAATACATTCATTTCGAAGTACTTTTTAGATGAGTTTGCTCCATCCCCACGCGACCCCCCTCGGTCCCCGAAGGTCACGTAAGCTATGTCGTCGTTTGAGTTATCCATTGTTTTTCCACCACGCTTTCTTCTTGAGCGCTTACTTTTACCACCTCCAGCACCACTACTTCCACCAGGAGATTCGTTGCTATTAGTTGAAGAGTACACACGACCACTTCGAAGACGGACTTCTGACAAAGCTGCCGCTGCTTCTTTCGATGAATTGGTATGGCTACCACTACCGGAGGACTTGCTCATAATTTGCTGATGCGTCCAATTCAACTAAAATTCTACTCTAATCTACTCACTACTACTGGCCCCTATTTCATTTACTATGACTCCCTGGAACTTGGATAAACGAAAAGATAACACGAAAAGTTTATGACAAATCGGAGTATAACTTGACAACGTTGTGATTTTTTTACAAGTTAAAAGTGAAGAACATAACTAGACAACTCTTAAAATTCTTAAGATTTGAGAGAAATGAAATAAAAGATTTTAAACAGTCAAAATTAGCAGCGAATTTTGCATGGGAGGACCAGCTACCTTAATAACTCATTAACCAACACGCGCACTGACACAAATTAAGCTTTTCAATTTATGGAAATCATTTTATGAGGACCAAAATAAAACACGCTGGTATTTCCGAGTATAAAACTGCAACAGCGCACTCTAATCACCTCAATATCGAAAGCTGTTTTAAGTTCATAAGAATAGCTGCGTCACCACGATGCTGCGAGAAGAACCGCTGCCAAAAAAAGAAACGCGACATACCACTCCGCAAAATCTTCACGTGTTAATTATTTGCACCTTAACGTTTTCATTACAATATGTTACAGCAAATCACTGTCAATATTTTTTAATGATATAGTTTGCCAGAAACCACTGGAGCTATGAAGGATAGTGCTACCTAGACATGAACAAGAGATATATCGTCCACTTTCATGCTTTATTGAACTTGACTCGTTGAAACGACTTTATGTGTGGATCGAACCCGAAAGTACTAAGCATACTTATGCAACTAAAATACTGTTCGAAAACGTTTAAATTGGAATAAATTGAATTCCCAAGATTGGCTTGAAGTTGGTGAATCGCAAAAGTCTGTTTCTTCACGAAATATCTAAAAATAATACAGTATGTTCATTGCGCTGCACAATCACCACAGGAAGGAAGCTACCCCGTTGGGTCATACTTGCATAAAAAAAGTTCCGATAAAAAATGTTATTAAAAATACTGTAGCACAATATGTGCGAGAACGAGAGTTCACCTCACCAACAGCCACCAGCACTAGTATTAGTTGACTATGTCAGTGTCATCATCAGGTCTCGTATTCTTGAAAATATATTGGAACTCTGATTAAGATGCTGATAATGATGATCAAGTTAATTCAGACGACGAAGGCACTGGCACAAAGAAGAGGGAGATAAAACTGACGATGTGGCATACATTTATTTTTGCGCTGATCTTAACCCAAGTTTTCTTGTGGTGTCGCCGCGTCTCTGCTCTGTTGTTGCAAATGAGAAAATGGAACTGCAAACAAATCATATATTATTTACATAAGAACAAGAATAATTTTTACATGCAAAAAGCAAACAAGTTCGTGTAAGAAGATTTTGTTCGCATGCATATGCATATGCTTTCATACTAACTCAACTATGTTCGCTATACGCTAGTATTAGATCTATTAATAGTAAATTTGAAATTCAAATGTGTGTCATATGTGCTCATACGAAACGAAATACCTTTTTTCCTATCACTATTTCATTCGGCTAATTTCGGTTTTGGAGATGATTTCGTGATGACTTCTAATGCTTATTTTCCATAATGGTTAAAACGGACGGTGAGTGTGACGTGATGCAGTCGTCGTGTTTAACTAGACATCCAAGCCATAACTGTAGCTTAGGCTATCATCAGAGTTATCAGTATCAGACTGCTCTTCTCCTGAAGTAATTTCATTATCAGCATCAATTATGTCACTTTCTTCGTCGTTGGCAGTTGCAGTAGACTGGGTTGATAGTGAGTCAAATTCACTGTCAGAATCGCTGTCGGTTTCAGAGAATCCAGGAGTTCCAATGATCAGCACATCTTCGTCAAAAAAATCCGGTTCGTCTGGAAAAAATATGGGCCAGTACAAATCCTGGAAAATTTGAATGGCGATGATTACTGCAAAACAACAAAAATTTAGTTACTCAGAAATAGAGAATTGAATGATTATGCAAACTGGTACAACAATTCTTGGGTAAATCTTTACTCCGAGCTTTCTAAACAAAAAAAAATCTGAAATACTTTACATGTTATGACTTCATAAGAGATGGGACTGCAAAAGATAATTTAAGTAAATATTTCTTTAAAAGATAAAGCTAAAAGCTATTAAAAGCTACTTTCGAGTAGTACTCAAATAAAACCCGAATTCTTTAATAAAAAGCCACCTAAAGAGCTAAGAGCCTCTCTGATACCAAGTAAAGTCGACCTTTCTCAATATGCACCGAAATTACATGTATGGCAAGCAAGAAAGTAAATAATATGCAGTGCACTTGAATCTTAGTACACGAGCTGAGCTATTATGCTATGCAATCATTAAAATGAACACTTTTTTATTGATATTCATGCAAAAAATACATTTCCTCTGAAATGCATTTGCGTTACAGATTATCCTTGATATCTAGCCAAGATGTTCAACATTGACCTCCACCAATTTATACAACTAAAACCTATTCATTTTGGCTATTAATACGTCGCGTAGTCCTCTTTTCTTTTTCTCCCAGTTTATGATCCCTCTTTTAAGCAACTACATCTTGCTAATGATATGAAATGGTTGTTAATTGGCTTTTAATGAAATATAAAATGCTTTATATTGAGCTGTCGTACGTGACACTAGAGGGTTCTTTGGATTATCAGCCATTATGTCTGGTAATTTAATGCTAATTTAAAGTATTTAATAATATTCGTTATTATTTGGATGCGATTTTGCGTAAGCTTAAAACTTTTTCTGCATTAAAACTTGTAACTGATCGTGACTAAATCTCTCCGCTGGAATTTGTAAGAACAATAAAAATGCCAATTCCACACGGTTGTGTAATACAACTTATGTGGAGTACTTAATTGACGTGGCAGTAGTCAGCAACTCCCCAAAGCATTTCCAAGAAACTTAACAATAACATAACACAATACAATAATTATATTAACAATGGGGAAATTATTTTCCTACTACAGACTTTTATCAAAATGGCTGGTAGTAAAAAGTATGACGGTAAAAGTAAGACCATTATAACTTTACTAACAAGGAAGATAGTGTGTGGAAGTGTTACATCATCAGCTTGACATTCCTTTACTTTTGCATGTCTTTTACCAAGGTTAATCACAGGTATTGTTTTCTTTTTATGATCTATTCATACGCTACATACATAGCTTATATAACTAATTGTATAACACCAGGTATAACCAATTTTAAATGACCTTATATGAAAAACCACTCGTGTCATAGGTGTCATTTGGTAGAAAACGATTAGGTCGGTTTTTTGCCCAAACTTTTTATTCTCGGGACGATTTTTTCTATTTCCCGTGTTCAAAAATATAAAACTGTTTCAGTTATCTTATCTCAAATCACTCCAAAAACACTTACTTTGTGTTTTTTGTTGTATCCACGTTAAAACCTTAACTTTTAGTATGTTTTCACTTCAATTGAACATTTAAATGATACTTCCAAATAAGTACTCGTTTTTTGTCACTTTGCAAATTAAGAAACAATACAGAATGATCAAGTCCCGTTTTCTGCTAATTGCACCGCCTGCTTAATTGTGTATGCATGTATATCTGATTATTTAAGGTAAACTCCCCACGTGTTAATTGATACATGTAAAAAGAATGATTATCCGATCATATCACGCCTCTACCCTCTTTTCACAAGGTACAAGTAAAAATGCAAATAACTAAAGACTAGAGTACAAATGTCACGTGTAAAGTTTGTAGATTAAAATTTTTATTGTTTCTTTATCAATTTAAATATCTTTATTATCATTTACCCTTCCGTGTTGAAGATGCATTACCGAGTGTACATGATATACAATGATGATGATCACTCTCATCATTCTAATCTGACACTCAAATCTTTGATAAAATCCAGGGATCATTGGCTGCTCGCCCTGATAATCAATGAACTTGAAGCAAAACTTGTGCTTAAACCAGGACAAGTTTCCATCACCAGCCAAACACACTTTTCCCATCTCCAAACCAACTAAATCTGTACTTGTACAAGAACAATTTGATAAACTACTTTTTTTTATCAATCACATAAATCTCAGTAAAATATCCGTTGCTTTAATATTATCAGTGACCACTTTCCACTGTTGTTTATCACCAGTCTAGTTGGAGACGGTAAATTATTGGACATGTTTAGTAAAAACCTAAAATCAAGTTATTACTAAAAAAAATCACAGCTGCAAAATTCTTCTTGTTTTTCTTCACTTCCGCTTTTACCGAGTACCTTTTTTACAATAACAACACTACCACCAACACCACCGGAACTTAAGGATCTGTGGAGTGTACACAAAAGTGTACCAGAGAACGAAGCACAGATGCTCTCACTCAACTCTCTCCATTAATTCCACCACACCACCACCTGTCCAGTAAACAAACAAACGGCAATGGCATCACTTCCACCACCACTACTGCATATTTACATCCAGCGAGCCATCAGCAAACAAAACAAACAATGCAGTAAGGATGCGCAGATGACGGTAAATGGCACAATGATGATATTGATGATGATGACAAGATGACGTTGGACTCACTTCACTGTCAGTGCTCTTACCACCACCATACCACTATCAACCCAACTCAATAATTTAGTCATTCTGTCTGAAAGCCTGAATATTCAATTATCTACAGATAATTTGTGTTACAGTTTACTAACTGTAAACACTCATTTACTGCTGGACCGCAGATGCGATTGCGATTTTGCGATATGATGTAAAAAAAAATTGTTCGTTTAGCAGGTTGAGGCTACAGGTGTTTTTTGTGCCATGCATTCATATAACATTGCATTACGACTTTTTATGACAGTTCGAAAGGTAACTTTACAGAGATACAATGTATTTGTAATTTGAGCTAAAAAGCAATAAAATACAAGCTTTATAACATGCCTTTACGCAGCAGTAGCAGGATTACAGGTGGAAAATACGGGGAGCAGGTACACAAGTTGATAGGATTAAAAAACGCAAAAAATGCTACGTACGTCTGTCGCTGGTGGTTTTAGGTTAGGTATACCACAGGTAATGCAAAGTAAGTAGAGAAGCGACTAATGACGCTTTTATCTTTTTTTCCTTTCATTTGATTGATCTATTGAGCTCAGTTGTTGAAATGGATTGACTAGGCATACTTGTTTGTCTGTTTCAACTTTTACTTTGTTAGTCAAATACACATTACATTAATGACTACATATTGTCAATTTCAGGTGTATATTTTTTTAGCAAATGCTTTCGGAGTTTGAGTTTTTAATATTTATTTTCCCCTTTTTTTGACCTTTTAACTGATACGTTTATGCCGATTGAATGTAATTCGGCATAATATGCTATGCAGATGCAGACTACCTTACAATTTTTATCTGACTTGCAAATCACAAATTTCGCACTTTTTTGTCAACCTTGCAATTTTAAAGCTTAGTCATACTCATTAATGATAGAAGAAATGCAGATGCATCATCAGTCATCATTTTAAAAACGCTTATGTAAGGCAAAAAAATGATTTGATATAAAATATCCTGAAAATGAAATTCAGTAGAAATGGTAGCGTAATCCCATACCAGCTGTTTCAATATAACCAATATGCAATTAAAAATAGACTACTGTGAAAGTTATCAACATAAATATGATGATGCTCAATCAAAAGAAATAGTTAAGCTGTAAAGGTTAACAAAAAATGGCATAACTGCATAATAACATGAGTCGACTGGTGATTATCATGTATTCGCAGTAATGAATAACACGTATCACCAGACCAGAGGACAAAGTAGATTTTCTCTTTATCTCTTTTAATCTGTACTGCATCGTACCTATGAATTTTTTTAGCAGAAAGAAGTCAAAAATACAAGTTTTTTAATATGTAGCTAAATGACAAATGAATGCGGAATGATAAAAAGTGAAATTTTCACATTTTATGAGATATGCTCTAGTGAGCTGAGAGAAACGACGCGACGACGGTCAAAAGGGTTGATAGTAGATTGGTACATAAGCTAAATGGGAAACATAGTAACATTGTTGCATATTCTGTGTGGTGCGTATTTTATAGAAGTAAAAATATAAAAGAAGTGAAGAGAGTAGGAAAGCAGAATTTTAGCTGTCATTGTCTTTCAAAAATTCAAATCAAAGTTGTTAAGGAGTCTATTAAAAAAATTGTAATGGCTTTGCCATTGAATGAAATAATTTCTATTGAACTTCTGCAAAAATGATGATGATGATGATGGGTAAAGTCAAACCTGATTTTTTTGTGATAAAATATACTGCAGCGGAAGCAGCTTCCACTGTACTCATTTGTAAAAGTAAAGAACTTACACAATATTCATAATTTGCACAAATGATATGATTACGGTGCGTGGTAATCTACGTAAGGGGAAATGATTGAATCGATTACTTGATTTGAAGTCAATTTTCCTTTTGAAATTAAAAGTAACATGCTTCACGGAAATAAAACACGTTGATTATTCATTCATTCTCTATTGTCTTTAATCATTAGTTTCGACTTGCTGTTACGTAATGTTTGGTGAAATGAAGCACAGTTTATGCATAACTGCATAGCCTATAGCACATGCTATATTAGATATTTAGGTGTTAATCTGAGAGAGTATCCTGAAATGAAATTAAATACATATCATTCGCTATCTTGCTAACTTTCAACTTTGCAGTATGCAACTCGTATAGGCTTTGCGTCATTGCTTTGCGTCATCAATTATAAGTGAGTGTATGGATTGCATGGAACTGAAATTTATCGGATTACTTTAATTGCTTTAAACTCATTTTCCACGTGCAGTTACAAAAAAGAATGGATAAATATTACCTATGATTAAACCGTAATCTCCAAGGTGAATAGTCAAACATTTTTTAATTTAGGGTAGTCTTTACAAATGTCAGTGTTAGATGCATGATTATTGCGGCATGTGTATGCATTTGCAGCTTCCTTTACATTTAAATATAATTTGTAACATTTTAACATTTCTTCACGCAGGTATCTCACGAAATGATTATCTTTAAATGTTTAAGATCTAAATTAAATAAATTAAATTCAGTCATAATTAAACATAAATAATTTGAAATTTTAGATATTTTGTGAATAATAACTTTCCTGCAAAGAAGGAACAATCGCCACAATAGCTTACCATCTGAACGTCCTAGGTAGCTGTTGTATTTTGAAACTTAATTATTTTTATATCGAACAGAAAAAAACTTAATGTGGAAAAAAGTTTACAGAAGGGATTTGCCGAAAATACTGGAGCTTGATGACAATTAAATACGTCGGCGAATTACTGATACTGTGGTGGGCGTCCGTGATTTTTTGGAGTTTGGGCTCCGGTAACTAAATGAAAATATGAGCGAGGAGGTATATTGTGATGATGGATTTTGAACAGAAAACTTTATACATGATTAATGGCATATTTCATCAATTTTTGGAACATTTTATTGTTTATTATTCTTAAACATTTAATTCAACTGTTACAA
>JAQIWN010004373.1:0-11335 GCA_034699025.1 Entomobrya cf. arborea Gr-Col-00668 | reverse complement strand
AAATATATACGGAGGGGTTCAAAGTGTTTATGATTATGATTGTCATTTAAAGTCGTCATCATTATCTTCTTTTGCTTTATTTCAGCTACGTCGTTATGAACGCTTTTACAGCGGGTTTATTTTGATTGTGTGACAGACAAGAGAAGAAAAAGTAATTTTTATTCTCTGAAATTGTTCATATATCATTTTGTATTATGACTTGGCTTTTTGAAATTGCTTCATCATAATATTTATATTGAACCATCGTGATATTATTCTGTTATGAAACTTGATATTGAGTGTGGTGAGGTTGCTGAGGCCATAAATATAATCCCTTATTTGGTACTTTTTTCTCTCAAGATTTCAATTATAAAATAAAGATTATAAAGACAAGTTGGTAAATACACAGAGTTTATCTAATTCTGAGGGACAAGATGAGATAACTAAAAATTTGAATCTCTTTCTTCCTTTTACTTGTATTTTAAGAAATATAAATTATTATCACACTTCAGTGGGTAAATACAAAACGTGAATGCTTGTGTGCAATGTCACAACATCGAAACATGAAAGATTGGTTGTAAAAATAATAAACTACCTTTAGTGTTTTTTTTGACAATCTGTCAAAATCTGTTATGACTTTTATGAACAAGAAAAATAATTTATGACATGGTGGACGTAAAAGCTTTGGATGTGGGTAAACTTAGGAAGTTTGGAGAAACTGGGGTACTTTGATACACAGATTGATTGGGATGTGCTTGTAATTGACTGTGGGGAAATGTGGGTTATGTTTTACGTAATATGACAGGAATTAAAGCAAGTACAACTGATTGTTAGTTTTTACGCATCAAATTTGTAATAGTTGATAAGTTGATAGACAGCACAACGTACTTCATCTGGCTGGCTGACCGACTGCTGAAAAACGAGTGAACCAAGAATGCTGGTGTCAAAGGCCATGGAGACCAAGCTATATTTTCTCTGAAAACAAGTTATGTTTTGTGTTTGGCGTGTGTCCCTTGTCTTGTCTACCAGGAAAATGGGGCCCTTGGACTTGGCTGTATTTTTTTCTATTGCTCAGTATCACCATTTTGTGTTTTTCTTAAGCATTGCCTTGTATTTTACAATTTTCTAAAAAAAAGTGGTGATCTAGTCATCATCCCATCCTTTTTTTAAAACCCAAGTACCTTTTTTTCTCGTCGACTAATGATACATTGAACAATGGACAAACATACAGAATGTGCAAAACATACATATTGCCACGAGACACAAGTATTCATTATATAATACCTCAAGTCTCATTTGTCAGCGTTTCAAAAATAAATAAACCTCCTAACTTTTCAACTTGTATTTTTAAAGACAACGTCTAGTCCGAATGGTGGTTAGTTTACAATAAACATTTATGTACGCATTATCAAACTTGTATGAAAGGCTACTGCTGTTAGAACGTAGTATGCAATCCATTAAAAAAGTACTTGCTCTCGTTACCCTGTGGTTGTAGGAATTTTGGCATAAATACAGAAGATACAATGCCTACAATCTTAACCTATAAATTTGATGACATAAAGTGACAATATTAACAACTACGAATTATTAAAACGAATTTTTGCAATTATGGTGGTGGATAATGCCTTTGTTTTTTTTCTTTCATTTTCACGTCAGTTGTATCAATTGGGATGCCATGGTTACCCCGATTTCCCCTCGTTCTCTAGGCGTTATGATCTACGTATGTGTATATGGTCCTTGTGAGATCAAACTGAAAAGTCTCCTAATCAAGGCAAATAATACGTTGAACTAATAAAATTTATGTCAATAATCCTTTAGGTCATATCTTTTATTTCATGTGGTCATTTTGGCTTTGTATTCACTTTGGTCAAGTATTTGTTGGGTTTTGTACTTTATGCTTGAATTCTGTTTCCTTTGCTCAGTTTATTTTAGCCTTTAGTTTAGAGTCACATTCATTTCATATCCCATCCCAGTTTATGTGAACCGATTTATTTATGAGCGTGCCCAAGAGAAGGAGAGAAAAGGTGTTCTGCTTCCTTCAACAAGAAAATACCAAAATGCTTCTTTCGTCTTCGTGGACACTCAACATGAAAACAACAACAAGAGTATGACACATGCGAAGTAACCTAAGTATTATTATGATGACTTCAACTGACTGATGTACTTGTGTAAGAATTTATTGCAGGTGTCACACTGTTTGCGTTACACTTCAGCAGATGGATTTGTATTAGTGTTTCTTAAAATTTAAGACATAATTAGCTGATTCAATGACTACATTTCTCAACGACCGACCAGTACAACTTATTCAAACAAAGAAAACTAGCCTACTACAAAATGATGACTGCTCAACTTGCTCAAGTGCTCACCGTTTTTCACCAGCAACCCATTTAATTGTGCAGGTGCTTCTGAATATAAAAATGCTTCCATTCCTTATGTATGATCATTGATACAAAGTCGTTGATGGTGTGTATATACATGTATCAGCTCTCTGCAAAAATAATTTTATCTGTAATTTTTGAAAATCGAAAATCTTGCTTATGACATCATGCCACTCACACTCGACTTATTTTCGGTATACAAATAAAGATCATGAAGACGTGGAGAAAATGTTGCTTTCACTTTCATTTTCATTGAGGTAATGTGGTCAAATTAAAGTATACTATTCATACAATATTTTACTACGTTAACTTATCTACTATATACTAATTACTTGATATTGTGGATATTACTGAGAAATGATAAATGATTTTAATTCATGAGAAACACTACTCAACAATTAAAAAAGAGAGTTTGATAATTATTGTATTGTAAGCTTATTGTTAGTACATTTAGTTATACATTCTAAAATTTAAGATTATGCTTTTGAAGCTTATGCATGAAGAACTTTGAAAAATAAGTAAGATGGAATATTTATTTTAATGTTTCGTGTTGTGTGTTTATACATTCAGGTGAAAAGGCAATGTTTACATTTTGAAGGCGAGGGGCAGGACCCCTTACGGACTGAACCTGCCAAGCTGTCAAAACCAAGATTATTTAATGTCACAGAAGAAGTACAAATATGTATTCATGGACACTTAAAAATAAGCCCTCCAACTTGGATGTTGAAGAAAGAAAAGTGATTTTCTCTAACTGCTGTTATTTATTGTTACGAAGCCCGAGTTAAATTATGGAGTCATGTCATTTTACTTACTGGGAGACTATCTGTCCGTCTGTATTTAAAAAAAACCTAAACTAACGATTAGTCTTTCTATTGACTTCGAATTGGAGTTAGCGTATGTACAGGTTTGCTACACGTTAAAACGTGAAATTTAAACTTGTGACATAAAGTGATGGTTAAGTTGGTTCATTGATTTGTCATCACATCAGATTTCAGAGATTACATTTCTTGACTGCGTAAGGATTGTGGATCTTCAGTACATTGGGTTTAATCCACCTAAATTCTTCCCATGTTATTTGTCTGTGCAGCTTATCACCAACAATAAGGAACAATGAACAAATCTTTTTTGTGTTTATGTCAAGACAAAACATTTTTTTAAGAAATGATTTTCAAGTGCAATCAGTCATCTTTCTACTAAGCCTCAAGTCATACAAGTAGTTCATATATTATTATTACCTATCTATAGTTTACAATCTGTAGCTTCATATCGTTAATAACTTCAATGGTGGTGGAAGTGGGACTAACATGCATGAGAAAAGATGAAAAGGAAGGGATTTGTTTCAATGACAGAAATAGACCATGAAAACATTGTTTATGTTATCACCTCCATCATCTAAAAGTCTGGTAAAAAACAAATATTCAGTAGGACACAAGCCATAATAAGAGATTTTTTCATTTAATTTTAATAACTTTACACTTTACACGAAATGGAGATTGACAACCAGTTATCCATCTGTTTTCCATGAAAAAAATATTTTAAGGCTCTACTTTATTTAGTAGAATAGGAAATGGTTTTAATTGAATTGGTTAAGCATATATTAAAGACCTATCGACTTGATTTTAAAGGTTTCAAGGTTTTGTAGTTTAAATGAATTCTATTTTAACTTGAAAGACTACAGGCTTGGCTGGCATATATGCACATAATAGCCTTTTTTGGGGCATAGTGAGTAAAAGTTATAATGAACGCTTCGTATCACTCTTTTCCATTTTGTTCTCATTTTAATTAGTAAAAATCTCAAGAAACGATTATGTGAACATATTTAAACCTGATTCTACAAAAGTAGATTTAAGTTATTTTTTATCAACCAAACGAAAAATGTACATGCACAGTTATATTCTGCTCTCGATTTTTTTTACACTTTTATGTAAATCAGAGCATCCAAAATAACGTTTTCTCAGTTAATTAGTAATTGAGCTTTTCAATGGATTAGATGAATAACAATTTCTTCCTCGCAAAACTGACATAAAACTAATTCTTTTCATTATCAGCAAATTGGAAAATCGCATGATAACCAAAATGTATGCACTTTCACTGCAAATATACTAGTTTACTTTTGTTAGGCCAAAAAGTTGATTGTCTCTATTTTTCCAACAAATTATATAGCTCTGGAAAGAATGCTCTACTAAATCATTCTTTCAGTAATTGATTCAAAGCAATTGTAGCTTGTAACGTCAACAACTTTGAATACAAAAATGAACGTACATACATATTTGCCAAGGATGAAAGATGCCAGTTTTACAATCTTGTTGGTAAAAGCATACATTAAACGCAACCTGTTACACAACAGTCGAGTCCCAGACAGACAAAATGCTCTTCTCCCCTATTCGTCAAAACATACGAGTTTCTAGGATAAGATAGGTATATAAACTGCCTTTTCCCCATTTACCTGTAAACAATTATTCAATTTATTCATAGGTAATCCCTTATTTTTTTCCTGACAAGATCTAATTTTTCAATCAGTTTCTGTTAAGGGTTAGTAATTAATTTGAGAATCAGGTCCACCCCATTTTCAAGCTAAAATTTCTTAAGCAAACAACAATGTGATGAAACATGGTTGGAAATAGATATTTAATTATTGGCATAAAAATATAAACATATAATTAAAAGTCATTTACAAGTTTACGAGTTACGTGAATAACTTGTTGTTACGTGTGTTCTGGGTACGCTTATTTATTTATTTAATTTTAAATTCATAAATATTTTATGCAACTGTTTTTGTGAAAAACCCCCATCAATCTACAGTTCATTTCACTTGTACAACAACGACCATCTCACCAAATACATTTATGATAGCATAAGCAGAATAAAACTAATAGATGGTTATTGACTTAAAATATTTTTTCTAAAAATGGAGTACGTATTACGTATCACACAGTTCTGATGTGAGTTCAAGAGCATTCCTGAGAGTTGATATGTTACATTATCACCGTCAAACTGTCAATGTGTTGCTATAAAATATTCAAACATTTTAACCTAATAATGAATTGATTCAAGAGCTAAGTAAATCGTTATGACCCAGGGCCCAGGGTTCTTAATTCGTCACTACACATGTACAGATGCAACAATAAAACGTAGTGCTATAAATAGAGCACACTTTAGATCCAATGGAAACTTGTCATTTAGTTGTAATTGCCATGTAAAACATAATATACATAAAAATGTTTTAAGATGCATAAATCCTTGATGCATCCTAAGTCAAATTGTATCACTTCACCCCTATAACATCGGTTCTTCCTGACGGATGACATATACCGATTTTGGATTGAGACTTGAGGAGACGTCGAAATCCCATTAATTCATATATATTGGTAGTGTAGCTGGAGCATGGTGCGATCAAGTATTGAAAGTTTTCTGTGTTAAACTTAAATGAACTGTTTCGAAAAATACAGATTTGCTGAATGTTTCGACTTCAGCATTATTATTTCCAATCGTTACGTTTGTTGCCAAAACCATGAAAGCATAAGCTGGAGTATGATCATTAATATCTGATATCATTGTTATCTACTACAGATCTGATATGCACAGTACAAGGCAAATGGAATTCTGTTGAAGAATCAAGAAAACTCAGTAAATGAGTTGGTGTCATTATTCACATGTGGGGATGAAAATAAAATATAAACAAGAGAACAGAAAAGAAGTAGTTATGTCACTTATCGAAAGCATGACTTGATTACGATTTTATTATTTTTTCGTTGGTTTATTATTTGTCGATATTTCAAACTTACATTGTCACACAAAATTTTGTTTATAATCACCAAAAACATTCAAATTTTTATTTCAGCGATTACATTTACTAGATATTTTATATTTGGGTTGTATCACAATTACGTTCCCGGTGAATATCAAGCTATTTAACTGATGTATCCTTCATTTAATATATAATGGTCATTGTACTAGGAACTCAACTACAATTATTTAAGATTAACCTTCATGAACGCGTCCGGCGAGTGCTTTAATAAATACTACTTTATACTTAACATACAAATTGCGTTTAGCGTGAGGTATTATCATAACACCAAAACTTTCAGACCGTAGATCACATTCATTCCATAATATTATTCTATTTTTACGCTCAGATTTTCACATGAAACTGTCATACAATGACAAGTACATAAATCCCACCCAAAAACTTTGATTCGATTCGATTACGATTCATAAAAATATACAGGACAGTGTACAATGACTTTAAATTTAAAATAGCAAAGTAACCAGTAGATTAATTTCATCTAAAATACCGACTTTGCTATGTACGTACTTGCAGATACAGAATCACGTTTTAACACAAACAAAACAAATAGTTTACTTGTTTATCACTCTAAATAACCTTCTTCATTAGACAACTAGTAGATACCTGACATTGCATTTTAAGAACGTTTGTACTGCTATAATAAAAAAGCAAAAATTCGTTTGATAAAACATATATCTTTTGGCGTCATGTATAAATACTTGAGAGTAAAGGTACATGTACCATGAACACCAATATGAGCGACACAATAATTCATTATAACGTATAACGACGAGAACTTTTCATTAAAAACTATATTCTTTCTTCATATATTATGACACCAAGTTGATACGAAGAATATATACAAAGCAGAGTAAGATAGCATAAATACTTAAGTGTATTGACTTATGTAAAATAAAAAATGTTATAGTGTTACTTATGTAGACTTGTAATAAAAAATAAGAAATTGGAATTACTGGCATGAAAAAGACTTATGTACGAATTTTTAAAAATAGTACCCTCAGGTAACTTTAGTTTGTATGCCAAATACAGCCAGAAAAATAACGACATAAAAGATTTTTAAAACATTTGTTCTCACTACATATTGGAAAATTGTGTTCTTGAACGTGGAGCCCGTAGTAGTTTCATTTTATACCCAACAGTATGATATGAATGAATCACTGTTACGGCATACACGAGAGACAATGAGTATACTGACGTGAGATTTGACAGCGGAATATCATCGGTTTTTAATTTTCGAGTTGACGATTATGACTTCTGGTTTTGGTAGTCACTAGAGATTGTGACTGGGACTTGTGTTGGGTACCCTTCGGGATCATTGAAAAGGATGATCTTGGTCGGGAGTACCCGGTACACATGGATCAGAAATGGCTCTGCAACAAAACAACAACATAAATTCATTTTATCTTAACTACAAAGTTTAAAAATATACATTAAGAATTTAAAATCAGTTTAATGTTCTTACCATAGATATTGTGACATTGATACCCAAATTACCGTTCTCGGCAAAACATTGAGCGGTGGCGGCATCAAAAGAGAGACAGTCGGATTGCTGGATGGCAGTTGCGATTCCATCATGAATAGAGCGAGGTGTGGCTTCCCAAGCCAAGCTTTTACGACTGCAACTAAGCTCCAAGCTACAAAAACCCATATAAACTTTGTTAATAAAAGTAGAACAATGAAATTTCTTAAAATGCCATGATAGAGTGAATCAAACATACCGGTACGCATACTTCTCACTTTGCTTCTTCGAACCAATCAGTTGTACAACAGCATAAAAATGCTGAGCTCCTCCACGATCTTGCTTCTCCAATACGAGCATAAAATGCTGGCCAAAGCAAGACTGCATCATAACCCTGTCAAATGAAAATACTTGTTAAGAATGAATAGCATTACAGATTCCTTTACAACATAAGCGCCTGATCAGAATCTCACCAATCAACAGCTCCAGGAAGATTAATATCGGTGGCTAAGAATACAATATCCTCTCCTGTGGCAGGAAATAAAAATTAGTTTAATGACAAAAACCTCTTTTTTGTAATGTGCTAAAATATATGTTTGGAACAATAATTTTACCATGAAGTGTGGTAATGGACTTGTGACATGACATTAAATGTGGCATGACATGGTCTAGAGATCCGGTCCATTTGCAACTGGCCCCAGGACAAGGGCATGTATAAGGGCGAAACTCGCAGCTTTCCTCATGTTCGGCTTTCTCAGTGTGCAAAACGAGGGTAGCGCAACCTAATAAGATAATTGACCATAAACGAATGCGTGCTTCAAAGCCTAAATCAAGCTCTCAAACGTAACTGTATTCCATCCTTACCACTGCTAGCATGTTTGCACGGAAAGAAAACAGTCTGTGCAACTTTCTCCATTGCAAGGTTACGAATGTTTCCTGAAAATAAAGTGCAATTATATATTTTTTCAATTCTTCATTTCTTTTCTTAAACAGTTATTTAAATTCAAGTTACCTAAAGGACCACGGCAAGAGGGGCAACAAGTGATCTTGGGTCGACATTCGGAACACAGCAAATGTCCAGACGCACACTACGAAAAAATGATATGATCATTAAAATACTCTAATGATAAGCTTTAGCAGATTTATTACATAAATGGTTTTTCAGGCAATTATACTGCATTCCATCTATACGCATAATCATAGCATTCCAAACTACAAGTTTAATAGAACACGTACTTGATATATAGGAGGTAAAGCATAATCAAAGCAAACGGGGCACTCAAAAAAACAAGCAAGGTCTGCTTTTTGAGCGGCGTCGTGGGCTGAAACTGTAGTGACAGTATTAGCTGGAACAGGCCCACCTCCGCCTCCACTCCTTCTCTTAGCACCTGAACTAGACATCTTTCCGCACGGATATCTTAGACTCCTTGACGGCTCCACTTTTGTACAATAAGCAAGAAAACCTTTGACAAATAATAGGAAAGAATTACCGACTAAATCTCTCGTAATCGTGGGGTTGCAAAAGAAGTGCACTCCAACACCACCAAAAAACTACAATAAACATATACGAACGATTAATACATAAAATTCCAAAGTACCCCGAAGACTGAGAATTCAATAAATATACAAATGTAATGATAATGATCCTACCAATAACCTTTAGTTCACCAAACCAAAAAAAACATACAAAAATATAGTAATTCTACTAACAGACACCACAGCTATGTATAATATTTGTGATTTAAAAACCGTGATTTTATCAAAACCTTTAATCAACCACTGAAAATAGCACATAACGGTCCCAAGCAAAGAATGACCAATGACCAACAATTGCCTTCGGAGTGCTTTACACTTGCTTGAATAATACAAAATTACTACTACTCTTACAAATACTTGCCTGTTGAATTATCTGAGTGTACGTGGCACTAGATTTGGAACTGGGAAGCTCCAACGTGGACGTGACCCAATTCCGACGAATACACAGTAAGGGTGACTGCTTTTCTTAGAAGGTCCCAACAATACACAATTGAATTGTTCCAACGGTTAAAGGTAGTCCCATTGTGCAAGAGGTCCCATACTATCTGTTGAATGGATAATAAAAATAAGACACATTAATACATGTAGTCCTCTATTAGCTAAAAAATTATATGGTATATATTTTCCATCACAATATTTTAAACTTCGGAACAATTATATGGTAGCTTTGTGACACACAGCTAACACACACAGGATACAAAAGAAAAATCACAAAAAATATGTCAAATATTTAAAGCTGAAACAATTTACCTGCTTGTCCACCACCTTCACTACCCCATTTCTAATTCGCCTTGTTTTGTCCCAATATTTAACTTTCAGTTTAGAACCACCAGAAAGACAAGAACACTAGTTTTAAAGGTGATTTCCTTAATATTTTTATGGCTTATCTTAATGTGCATCAAACATGACGAGAGGGAAATCTCTATCAGAGTTTATAGCAACACAACGCTCTAGTTTCAAGATTAGAATAACAATAACTTCATTACTTAACATGTACCCCACACACACGTTTTTTTATGTAGATTGTTATTAAAACGATAAGGCTGATATTGAATATTATGCAGATAACACAGCCAGACAAAAGCACCCTCCGTCCAAAGACAGGAACCACTTCTCAATTTCGAAAACTGTAAATATAGCTAAACAATCATATTTGCTGTGATTTTTTTCCTCTTTCCTCTCAAGCAGATCAATAAGATCAAAGGTTTTGTTTGTGTGTAGTGTGTAAAGACTACAAACACAGATGTGAATGAATGTTGTTAACAGCAGAAAACTATTAAAAACATTAAACATATGAGTGAATGTCGAAACACTAAAAAAGGAATTATGAAAGAGCAGCACCTCTCAAACCTCACTTCACTGCTGTTTTGCTTTTATTATTGCCTGCCTGCTGACTGCTGAGATTCAAATTGAAACAAACAAGCAACAATGAGAATGAGAGAGAAGGCTACACAATACACAACACAACACACACGAATCCCATCAAAGCTGTTCGTCTCGCCTGGCCTGAGCGATTGCTTTTTTTACCAAATGAGCTTTGTGGTACAGCTACGTTACGTGTGCTGTAATATGTACACGTTTTTTCTCTCTGCTTCTCTCGCTATTTCACCACACGTTCAAGTATTGCACAGCAGCATGCAATGCAGAGCACATAAACATACGTCAGTGCAGTGCGGTGGGTGCATTGTAAATGTAAAGCAGAGCAACAGACACATCCCTGAATCCCTGTGCTGTCCTGTGCTCTGTGCTCAGCTCACCTCTAGTATCTAGGCAACCTGAAATATTGTTTCAATTTTCAATCTCAGCCAGCTTCATTCAGGCTTCAGCGCTGCGAGTGCAAATTGTCAATTGTAGAAGACTGACAGAAATTCATCTTTTGTTTGCGAATTGGAATACAATATTATACTTACTACAGACGCTGACACTTATTAAATTGCGCTTGAAAATCCAATGCCATGCCACTATGCCACGCCGAAGAATGTCAATTTTTAACTGTTAATTACGTAGTCATGTAATAACAATTGATAGTTCTAATGCTAAACTATTTATGATAGATGTCCCCATAATTCTAATGTTTTTTTAAAACCTATGTTACAGCTTTTGAAAGCGCCATCATTTGTAAGTGTATTTCAAGCTCCTTTATTTTATTTTTTCGGCGTGGTTTTGAGATTTATG
>JAQIWN010004372.1:0-11336 GCA_034699025.1 Entomobrya cf. arborea Gr-Col-00668 | reverse complement strand
TATGGTGCTTGTAAAACATTTGAGTACAACTTTACATCTCACATAACCACAACCCCACATCCTCTGGATCTCGAATCTGTTATGTGGTTTCTCTTAATATTTTGCCATAAATTATCAGTTTCAATAGCTAAAAGTTTTGCAAGTAGGGCAGTATTATAGTTTACAGAAGGAATTTGCATTACAGTGTACAGCGTACGAAAAAGGCGTTTAACACGTGTGAAGTAAAAATGTGTAACAAAAGGATTTGATCATTTGAATCATGTAATTCAACTCTACTCAAACTGGATATTTTTTATCGGCCCTATTTATGAAGCATTCATGCAATTATTCATGAAATGAAAAATGGATTATATTTTTACAGTAAGCATTTATGCATTTATGGTGATGAGCTAACTAACACGCGTTGGAATATTTTTTATTTCAGTGAAGATTGCAAATTAATGAGTGCAAATCATATTTTGTTAAAATCTCTCTTTCAATACATTAATATTCTGTAATTTACAACATTGACTGAAAAGTGATCTCTTTGGCTGTTATGAGTCGTTCTCAAAAAAATGTATGAAAGTCATTAATTTATGTACCAAAATGATGACAATAAATCATCAAAAAAACGAGCAACTGAGTAAAGTTTTACAGATATTGTGAATGAATATTATAAACTGCATACATTGACATTACTATGTACCTCTTTTTTGGTGCGATCGTAATATGTAAGGTTATCTCAAAAACTCAACTGAAAACTTTGAACCTGAATTTATTGCGTCTCAAAACTCATCATCATCATATCTGGCTCCTACCACATAAGAACTTCCAGTAAAGTATGGTCGAAAAAACCTCGGTTTAGCATGCAAAATGATTTTTGCGAATGATAAACAGGTTATGATTTTTTTTACAAAGTATGTACCTACCTCCATGTGTGCAGCGCAACCTAAGCTAAACTACGTCTGATGCAATTTCCGAAGGACGTTTCTCATTCTTTTTCATATATTGCAAACCTATCACTATACCTTGCTATATTGCATTGAAAACCATTTCTCAGGTGCCTAAGCATTTTTTACTGCGCACAATTAGGATGTGGTGAGTAAGGCAGAATAAAAGGTTGTTGCCGCCGCTTCCATGAATAAGAATATGACTGTTGTCTGCACATGCTTTAACTTTGCTATTGTTATAGTCAATATTGCGATCACGAGCTTATATCGTGATGTCTACCAAATTTCTACGTCATTGTTATTGCGCAGTAGTAGTAGCACAAGCTTTGTTGTAAATCTTGCTTGCTGCGCATGCTATATAATACTATGTTGTTATGTAGGTAGATATATTGCATTGTGTATTTTATACTTACGCGTGAACCTCTTTCACGGACCATGAACACAGTTCCATTGGACAAAGAAGTGACTCTGGCAGATGAGTACTGAGAGTCGATTGAAGAAAAAGATGCGTTTGCAGCGTCAACAGGCATTGTTGTTGTTATTGTTATTGAACTTTCTTCTTGTCAAAAAATGCGACGTTGAAAAAATATGATGAATTCGGATTGAATTTACTGATTTATAATTTTGTTTGAAAAATCACTTCAAAAATTGTAGCACTGAAGGTAATAAAATGGCTAGTTTGACTCTTTTTTTTAAATGTCTATAATAAATTAAACTATAAAAGTACTTAATACTGCTGCAGGTGGAGGTATATTTTTAAAAAATCTACCAGACCGAAGCGCAGCACCAGTCGAACACTCGGAAGAAGCAGCACGTTGTCTTGAACTGCCACTACCACTTTTCACACAAATCAGTACGGAAACACTTTTCCTATTCCAATTCAACTTAACGTTGTCACTTAAATGTGAAAAGTTTTCAGCAAAGTTATTACCAGTTTTGGTACTATTGGCACTTTCTTTTTTAGTGTAATTTTGATTGGTTTCGGAGTCCCAACCCAAACTCATGCCAGCACGCCTAACGGCACTATTATAACGTTGAATTATGAAGGTTAAAGGGGGGTTAAGAGGATAACTGCCTCAATTGCTGTACTTGTACTAGCATTAAATCACTTGCCATTTGTGATCTATAAGTCAAAGATCAAGAATCAACTGCTAGATAATCGATAAGGTGGTGGGATTCAAGTTGATTTCGTACTTATTCATGAAGAATATTTTTTTCAGTTGGAATAATATAAATTGGTTGTTGATTGTTGAAAAGCGAAATAAGCTTTTCGGGTCAGTAGTATAACGATGAGTTTAGAAAAAAAACTCGGTCTTAAAAAAAATTGGAGTAAAATTGCAAGCAATTTACTTGTCTGTTATATTATGATGAGTAGATAGCAAGTTAGCTTGATAGAAGGTAGAACAAAAAATGTAAGAGATTCTTCTCGTTTTACAGCGTGTGTGCTGGTGGCGAGTGCTTCTGAACGAATGAGCTGAAGACTGAAGAAGCTGCCCTATTTATCTGGATCTGCATATCAGCAACAGCAACTACACCGCTTGCTTGGGTTCATGAGATCGTCATATGCATAACACAAGTTAATTTGTGTACATTTTAGTTGAAATCTTGAAACTCTCTCCACTCCACACACACAACAGAAAAGTTTTCATCGTAAGAGTACCTACAAGTTAATGTATGGGTAAGAGATTTATAATAATAATACTGCGTACTCGCATACCGAAATGTCCAGAAAAATTAGTTACTGTTAAACTAGTCAATATGTCCCAACAAAATGGCAAAATTTAAGTGCATGTTTTGTGTTATGGAATTGTCAAAATTTGTCTGATTTATTTATTTATTTGTGAAATTTGAACAAGAAAGCACAAATAACATTAAAATGGTGGTGGTCCATGGTCCATTGTAAACAATCTCATAAAATATGTATGAACTTTGCAGTTGAAATATTTTGCTCTCAGATTTCTCTATTTTTTGCTTGCACAACTGTATTTGATTGGTGGTGGTACTATTTTATCCCTGCATAGTTTGTGAATTAGTAAGAAAACCTAACTGAAACCGTATTGAGTGTCCCTGAAATTCGTGAAATTAGAATGAAATTGTTCTCCAAATATAACGTATTATGCAAATTAACTAACTACAAGTAGCAGAATCATTAAGAAGTTTTTAAACATTGACGACGACCTTTCTCCTTGACTTGCATTTTGTTGCCCGTTCTAAAAAATTTCCTGGGCTTTACTAATACAACTTGTAAAACTCCACAACTTTTAGAATACATGTGATAAGCATTTGGCATAGTACCTAATTTGTAACACCATTTCGAGGTGAATGGAATAATGGTGAGTTAGTTCACACCAGAAACAAACAAATCCCTTTTCGCTTACCTGATATTTTACGATCGGATTATTGTTTGAACGTTGTTAGCAAACGGTATCATTTTACTAGATATTTAATTAGCAAAAAATACAAGCCAATAGCTTATCTAACAAATGTACAAATATCACCAGATCAATTTCTTGATATTATATATGCATCTTGAGATGGATGTATCAATATTCAATCGAGTATTGTTCAAAGGATTAAATGCAAACTGAAAATGTTATCTAAATTAATTTTCTGATTTGGACCAGTTTAGGGCAGTTTACGAAGATGAATTAGTTCACTCATCTCATCTCAAAGTGTCCTCCCGAAGAATCTCGATATTGATACATTTCATATAAATCAGTCAAAATATATGTTACATATGTACATAAAATATGTAAATTATGCGTTTGCGATTAATAAATTCAGTCTCTGACGTGACGACATAAGACTACTAAACTTATCATCAGATGATGGGACAATCCTAGAATCCACCCCATCAAATTTTGTTATCATGATCATAAAACATGCTTAAGGTTCTTTCACAGTAAAAGTTTAGATTTTCTTGAAATTGAAGGTCACATAAAAATCAGTTTCCTTTAAATTGAAATCTTAGAATTCCTAGTATGACGTGTGTGATTTTTGTAGTTGTTACTTGTTACAGCTAAACCATAAACAAATAATATGATCTGATCAAAAATTTGTTAAGCAATGTATGATGTAGTGACGTAGGTAGTAGCAAGCATACGCATTGATAGTTAGCTATTGGTAATATAATATTTATTCAACAAACTAATTGTGAATATTTGTAAAATAGCTTGGCTTGTGTAATCGCTGATTATACAATACCGTAATTAAATAATTTACTTGAGTAAAATATTTGAAAAACTCATTTAGCTTACTCTACGCAATCAATGAATCAATGCTTGTTAGTTTTTTGGCAGGAACCTGTATCTCATTGTTTAATTGATAATTATCAGCAGCTCATCTGTTTTAATCATTGAAATGTATGCATTGTTATTACGGATAAATAATTTCCCAAGATGATAATTACTTCCCTTGCTCCATTAAAGGGGTGTCTGGAATACGTAGTCGGTCATGTCACATGAGATTAGGTATGTAAGTCGGGCGATGTTTCAGGTGTCGTGTGATGTGATATAATGTGATAAGTCATTTTGTTTGCAACATTAACTACGTTTCAATCCTCCATTTTAATCGTATATAACTCAACGTGAAAATTGCCACACGTAATAAATATCCTTATCTTTAATCTTCAGACCTGAAAAACAAACGAACAAGGGACCCGACTTTGAGATTTGGTATGCAATTTTTGTAGTGGTACGATGCGACGAAAGTTTGGAAAATATTATGCAAGAAAAACATAAAAACAAAATAAGATGAATTTATTCGTAAAACCTTGCGCAATTTTTAATCACGTTTTAATGAAGCTGTTGTTTTGTACAAATGTTAAGTTGAAGGTTTTAGTTGGACAACATGAACGATTTCTTATGAATGATGAACTTCCTGTTACCCCTTTTGACCTATTCCCTGATATATTGTATGTATTCTCACAGAAGGAAAACGAGAAAGGATTTTTAAGGTTTACTATTAATTGTAAATTGTAATTCAAGTTGAAGGTATGTTCTGGGTAATGAGAAATAAACTGTTTGTACTTTGTACACACTTCATTATCCATAATTTGTATTTTGTAACAAGATTATGCTTTCCGTTTGCAAGGACAAATACTAGTTTCCTCATTCATTATGAAGCTTTTTCAGTAATACATATAATGATAGGTCATTGTTTTGGGTTTTCTTCAGATTGCTGTTTTATTGAGTGATGCGGTGGCAAATTAATGAATGCATTAATTAATTTATATTGCAGGGAAATGGAAAGGATGTAACATTGCTTTGGTTTAAAGTGAGAGCTTTGGACACGGCAGTTTCCACTTTTCGTAAACCAACCTGTTCTTAATACATAACTTTATGCAGTTTGAAGGCTAAACTCTTTCACTTCATTTCTTGCTATGACCTGATCTCATCAGAGAAACTGCGCAGTAGACTGTGATGACTGAGCTCATAGTTCATTTTTATGAAGTTTTTTTAATCAGTTCATGATGACACGAGCTCCAAAGCAGGAAAAATTGGAACTGTGAGTTAAAGAGGCGATATGTGGACGCTAATGTAACATTTTATATTTTATCGACTTGGCTCAAAACTTTGTGATGCAAGGGATGGATGTCAAGATACGTTTAATGATGGTGATGATGACGAAGAACTGAAAACTGGACTGTACATTCATATGCTAACATGTTACAAAATAATTAATTGGTCGGTAATACTACTAATCTGACGAATTAATCCTTTCATTAATATTTCAGTATAATAGGTTTTGTTTTGGTGCAATTTTCGAAAACACAAACATAATCATGTGGATCGTTATTATGCGCATTGTAAGTAATGTATTGCACCACGTCCGAATTCCATTTTACCTTGTGGTGCAATGACTTGATGCAATCCAGAAGTTAAATAATTACTATGAAGGACATCTTCAAGTTTTAATATTACAGTAAACCAGCATATCATTTAGGAACTAATAAATTAAAATAAAGCAATAAATATTTCATCTGTCATAAGCAAGTTCTATGCATCTGCGTACTAATCCATTTGATAGAATAATATTATGCTGATCAAAATGTTGTGATATTTTGCGAACATTTCCCTAAACAACACACTATGCTAACTGTATATAAGAACTCTTTAGAAATCGGGATAATAAATTTCACGGGATTTATTAGATATTGATTAAAATATAACTAGATCGGTGTAGATGAAACCGGAGATAAAAGTGTGAAGTACGAATAAGCAATTAATATTGCGTATTAAAACTATCGTAAATCTGTCAAACAAGGACATACTGCGCAAGATACCTTGATAAGTTTTTGGTACTCTCATCAATGGTTACATTACTAAAAAGGCTAAACTTTCATTTGTCATAAATATTATGAGCATTATCTTATGCAACTGAAAGTTTGAGGCACATCTAGCAATTTAAATCAAAATTGTTTGTCTACATAGTCCATTAAAATTGTTGAGAGGCGACACATTTTTCATCGTCAAATTACGTATTATAGTACGCACTCTAATTTTTGCAAAGCTGGAATCATAAAATTGAAACGATTTGTACATTAACTCTTAAAAAATGGATAATTTAATTACGATACAGGCTCCTAAAGATATGTAATGTATCCTAATAGTATATTTTATGTAATTAAAGATGAAGGGCATGCAACACGGAAAATGTGTACGTGGTCAGTTTTTTCATAAATCACTCGTCATAGAACATATCACCAACTGCACCTGATACAACATTAGTATTACTTAATTGATAATTTCACATGCATACATACTTAGTTAGCGGAAATGTTTTCAGATTTTCCAGAACGCTTCAGAGTTTTTGATAAAGTAAGCGACAACATTATTCATTTGAATGACCTTATTTCATTCCTGACTTAAATGATGTCTCACTCCTTCCATCTCCGGCGTCAGTTTCATAGATAAAAATCATTAACATTGTGCGAAAACCGATAGCAGGCAGATTGCGGCAGAACATTTACCTAATAGCCAATAAATCTGTGCGTTGCATTAATTTGCAAAACATATACTACGTTTTCTTTCCTTCTAAGTAACTACACACATTAAAATCCATATATTTTACAAAAGCATTATCGAATTTATGAAGCATGTTCTTCTGCATCTTTAATAAGTACAGATTAAGGTTTAGCAATAACATGTATGTATACATGTACGAATGGAAAATTAAATAATGTTTTTTTTTTGCCTGGAATTCGCAAAGCTTGAAGTGAGCATCTTTGAAACATTTAATTGGACCTCTAGCTCTGTTTTGATACAGCCTGTAAATAAATAAATAAGCATACATACATTTGAAGTTAATGTCCTTGTAACGTAAAGAGTTGAGTAGAACAAACCAAACTCCTCCACCTTCGTCATGTCTGGGCATAAATATTTACTGGACTCATGGCGTCGAGTTTGGATACTTTATCTTTGGTTTCATGTGCAAAGCAACTGCGTACATTAAATACTGTTCACAGTAGTAAAGCGTGCTTGTTAAGGAAGGAGTATTAATGAACATTGTTTGTGTTGTTGTGAGTTTAGTGAGTTGTGAGTCATCTAAACCCATTGTTTTGTTTCGACTCAATAAAAGGGTCCATTCTGTTCTGGAGTCAAACTGCTGAGAATTAGTGAACACAACAATGCAGCTTGCGGGATTGCTGAAAGACTTGATGTGTATAGAAAATATCCAACGAAGACAAAGTAGAGACACTTTTGTGTTCTACGATATTTTCATGAAGCACTTGAGAACGTTCTTGATTATATTACGCAGCAGGAAAAGGACACCAATAACAAGAGATATGTGGAATTTTCCAGAAAGGTATTACGAGGTAAGTCATACAAAGGAATTTTATGAAAACTGACTTCTTACATACATTTTTACACACAAAGAAGAAGCCATTCATAGAAAACAGATAATTTGGATTTAAACTCTTGTCAGAGTTTTCTAGCATGCTTACTGTTTTCCATTTCACATAACCATTGAAACTGAACTGCAAAGTTAAAACAAAACTAATGATATTGTTCAAAAAAAAAATACTTGACGCATGTCTCATTTCGTTACATTTACATGTTACAAAGAACTTTCATTTTAACATGAACGCATAAGACCTGTGTAAAGATAAACATAAATATAAATATTTTTCATGCACACATAAATGCAACGAATAAAATATTCTTTCATCCCAAATATAAAAAATAGTTTGCTAAAACTGTATGAAGTTTAGTTTCATCAATTCTGTCATAAAATAAAAATAGTCAGGAAAATAAAATTTTGTATGATTCCATGAATCAAAACTTCATAAAATCCTCCTAGTAAACATAAAGATTATCGTTATCATCATCACAGTGGTCTTTTCTTCTATAGCTGGTAAATTTCCACAGGCAGAGGCTACAATTTACTCTTCAAAAATAATAGAACCATTATATAATCATAATTCTACTGTGATAAAATTATTGTTTTTGTAAAATTAAGATGATTTAAAAGAAATTGCTAGCTTTTAGCACCCCAATATTCTAAGTTTTAATAACTTTTAGAATTGCATGAAAGTTAAATTAAGAACGTTAATTCATTTCGATACTATTATTAACATTCGACATGATTACTCCTGCCTAGTGCATACCCTTTACTTTTCATTCGATCCATGAACTATTCTGCATCAACTTAACAGGAACCAGTTACTGTAAATACCCTGGTTAAATAGCAAATTAGCAGCTATGAAGTCATTCAAAATACTGGGTAAATGCGGAAATGCTATTATCAAATTAGCTAAAGTAAATGTTTATTGGCTAGTTTAAATTAATTTCGTGAAATTTTTATCTTCAACTATTTATTTACTTGTGTACCTTTCTGTTCTGTTTTCTCGTATCTTTGTCAATACATGACTATTTATAAGCACAATTCATACCAAAAAGGTGTTTATATTACGTTCAATTTACATCGAATCCAGAATTATGAATGTCAAAGAATTGTTCAAATAAATAAGGACATATATTTCATAAAATCAATACTTATACAACTCCATGAATAGAATTTCTTGGAATATTCCAGTCACAATACCACTTTGGACCTTACAAGATAAACAGATTTAGCATTCTGTAATGAAAGACATTAAAATCAGAGTGGTTTTTGTATGTAGTTTTGATATCTCATTCATGATAACACAAATAAATTTAGCTGGACAACCTACAAATATCCAGCATTTATGTTCCGTAGGTGTGAAAAATTCACGTGAATTGGAATCAAATCAATGAAAAGTAGACAAATATTCTTTATAAAACGAAGTAAAATGTAGACAAGCCAAGCCGTTCATTCACTGACCCAAAATTAATCACGGTTAATGTCCTATTTATAGCTCACGAACGAAGGGTTCTGATAGACAAGGTCCATTACCTTTACCCCTGAGACATGACATGTCAAAGATCAGACAAAACATTTTAAACAGCTGCAGTCGTACAGTGAACTCAAACTCAACAATATATCTAACTGAATAATGCATAATTACAAAGCAAGTAAATACATATGTTTTCGTTATCAAATTAACCTTTAAAATCACTGTTAATCATATACAATCACACACGTTTAGGTAATTAAGACAAGTGTTAATTAATTAATGTCCCAAAAAGGTAAAGTCATATTTTGCATATCGGGGAACTTTGAAACAAGTTAAAATTTGCGAAACATTACGTATTATTGATTATATAATGAAATTCTACATGATGCTCATGAACAGTATTCATGATCATGCTATCATGCTTAACGAAGTATTACTATAAACAAAGTGTTATCATAATTTGTCTGTATTACTAAGTATGTGTTTAAATCATCTTCATATGATGATAGTAAGATTCGTCACATGCCCTTTGACATAAGTTTAATGTTTTACTGCATGATGTTAATTTTCTCTTGAAAATGTATGAATTCATGAAAAGCACATCAGTTCAGTAGAACATGACACGACACAGTACAAGACAAGTGAAATCTTATACTCAGCAAAGTGTAAACGTAACTCAAATTGCTTATTGCTCACATTTACACTAGAAAAAGTTAAAGATTTGTCACCAGTCACCAGAAGTCATGACGTTTGGCTTTGAATCTGATGAGGAATTTTCCGCTACTATAAGCGATAAATGATCATCAGTCATCAAAATTGTGAGCTCTGATTGGCCGACGATGAAGGCAGAGCTCTTATTTCTCTCAATACAAGATTAATGAGTAGCGTATGCCACTTTTTGTAACTTTTTGTAAGATTTTAGCTTATCATTTTTGTAAGCTAGATATTTTATTAGCTTGCAAACAAGAAGATTAATGTGTAATGTATCGTTTATCGTCCAATTAATTACTTAAGGTAACTTATACGAAAACAAGTCGCGACAAGCTGGCGACAAAAAACAAATCAAAATTATTATGCAAAACTAGTGGTATTGATGATCATGATATTCAACCCAAAGTCCAAAACCGATTACGGATAATCAAAATGTTTCTTGTATGATTTCAAAATCAATGATAATCATCATTAAGAGCGGAAAGTTATGATTATATAAATCTTGTGAACGTGTCTTTTGCACTTTTCGAAATTCTCTTGTCTTAATTTTGCATTTCTATGTAGACTTTACTACACCTATTGTGACTGTATTGACTGATGACCTGTCATTAGTAGGTATAGTATGTATACGTTAAGGATAGTTTCGAATAGGTTAAATTTCTTGTAACCCTTCCATCTACAATACCAATGTAAGTAGTTAAAAGTTGTCAAATACCGCCTCAAAATTTTGAAGTATTTCTTAAATTTAAAAAAAAACATGAAATTTGCAAGAACACTCAAATAAAAAACATAATTCACAATATTTGTTTAACGTTAAATTTGCCATTCTCAACCAAACGTTTTACTGGACTATCTACAGCAAGTATGCAAGAACACAGAGTGGCGCTCTGAGCGTTTCGTATGCTTTTAACTTTTAAAAAATCATGTCTGATTGACAAGTTTAAACAAATTTGAAACTTGTTTTGACAACATTGACAAACGAGCCTTATCGATACTGTTTGATACACGCGGATCGAAACTCTGAAAGCGGAAAATGCTTAAATGGCATGGCATGGCTAACACAAAATTTATATTTCGTAGCTCCGATCCGAAACGTTTTTGAACGAATTACCCGGAATCCCACAACTTAAAACTAGTAATGAACCCTTTAAAGCGTCATGTTTTAATCGAGTTATTTTGCTTGCTGTTATCGAAAACATTGAGTAATCGTGTACAAGTTAGATTGTAAGTTATTACGTTTTACATTATCAATTATTAACTTGCGACTTGAGCAAGTTATACAGATTGGTCTGTCCGTCTGTCCGTCCGTCCGTTCGCACGATAACTCAAAAACAAAACAAGATTTTCAAAATCTGTTTTCACCAATCGATAGACAA
>JAQIWN010004371.1:0-11337 GCA_034699025.1 Entomobrya cf. arborea Gr-Col-00668 | reverse complement strand
ATACAAATACCAAATTTATGGCGGGCGAGCCTTGCTCCCTAAAACCGTCAAATAAAATCCCCTAGAGGGAACTAACTAACTAACTAACTAACTAACTAACTTGTGGGATGAAAAGTTAAATGATATGGATTTTTATTTTTAGCAAAAAAAAGTTAGATGGATGGTGATGGTGGATTTTGCTTTGGTTTGGCCAAAAATACCGACAAGGTAAATTCAATTAAGATGGGTATATAGTCGGTTCGGTGTGTGAGATGAAGACTGAAGATGTGCCTATAAAATTTAGTGTGGTTAAATCTGTTTATCTTTTTACTTTGTATTTTTGTTAGGTTGTGTGTATTTTTGTTATTTTCTGATGGGAAAATGAAAGGGTGAAGTGCTAAACATGTGTATGGCCATGGCCATACTGACAACTGACAGACAGCAGAAGCACGACAAAAGGTTGAGTTAGTAAGTTTAGCAAATATTCTAGTCTGTAAATGTAAATGCGTGGGAGGATGATGCACTTCTATGCATGTTTAGATTTATGCTAAGACTCAGAAGGCTTATAGCCTTGCCTTGTGTTTTGCTGATGTGTTGAGTGTTGATTAAATAAAAACGACGAAGTTCATAGAATCTCTTGTACTGGTGACGGGTTTGTTTGGTTTATGGTTTATAATAATTTGCTGAAGCATTTCGTGTTTATGATGTTTTGTATGGATTTTTTTGGGGTTGAGAACTATACACTATAGCTGTTTCGCTTACAAGTCTGCAACAGTTTGTCATAATCTTTTTCTGCATAGACTGAAGACTTCAGTCTCAATAATTTGTATAATGTCCATAAATTTATCACTAATATTTAACTATGAAGCTAACCAACCAGTTTCTTTTTTCATTCGTGACGTAATTTCAATTTCGGCAATCACTTCAGGCCAAGGTTTATCTATATAACCATAAAATTCCGAAAAAATAAAACAAATTTTCAAACGGCATCAAAGTCGCCCTCTTTGGAAACCACCGGGAAATGTTGCCTTCCGTCTGCATTCATTCTTCCTATTAAATTTCCTTTCTTATTTCGACTTTCAACTTTTATACAGCTCAGCGTAAACTTTACTTTTCATTCCAAAAATTAAATCTGTTTGAATTTTTAGCACCCATTTTGCAATACATATACATACTAATTTTGTTCTTAAATTCTAGCTGTTATATAGCCATGTAGACAGAAACTGCAGTGCAGACCTTTCAACTATTTGACTAGTCCCCTCAATCCTCACTTAATTTAAATTAAAGTAAGTGCTATATTCTAAAAAAAACGTAATTTTCAATTCAACTAAATTGGTAATTAGACTAATAAAATTATTCCGTTTTTCTCCTTCACCATTACAAATAATTGCCAGTCTGTCATTTGCACATTTTAAAAACCCACTTATCTAACAATGATGAATGAGCATTCCAAAATTATATTCAATGGATCGGATCATGCATTCAACTTGAGCTAAATAAATCTTTAGATTATTCACGCCCATTTTTACTCCATAGCTACTTAATTTACTAAACTGGTAAAGTAAAAAGTACACTTTGCTATTGAGAAAAGTACGCACAATTTAATTAACAAGTTTCCAATGAATTTCTTTTTCGTTTCTGTCGCATTCGCATAATAATATATTTTTTATTTCGGTGCTTTTCGTATATTTTGAATAATTTTTTTTGGGGTTTAAGTTGAAAATAGCATTAAATCATTAAATAAGCTGTGTTGATGATAAAACTAGAGGTATGAATATTGCTTTTTTACGTAACTTGCAACTGTGATGATGACGACGGTTGTTGTCCCCAGCTTCTATTTTTGGTGTTGCTTGTTGAAAATATTGAAAAGGATGCAGTGTGGTGGCAGAGGGAATGAGATGACATATTGGGGCATATATATGTGAAGTGAATGGGAGGATAAATAACTGTTGGTTGGTTGGCTTTGGCTCGTTGCTTATTATGAGAAGGGATATGGATAGGGATAGCCCAAAAAACAAGAAGGATCAATTCTCTCCGCCTTCTCCATATCAAAAGACATACCTTCTTCTCTGCACACGTACATAAATATGTCATCATCATCATCATCTTTACCTCCGCAAAAACTTTCTGTATTTCAAATATATATACATCTGTTATAGAAAATAGGAAATCTAATATTTTCTCTTTCTGATGAGTCGAATGTCGATGTCGAGTGGATGGATAGAAATATTCTGACTGAGTAGGAAAAGTGAGAAATGAAAATAAACCCGATATTCTATTCTCCGTTCACTCCAGGATGCCCTCCCCTCCCCACACACACAAGCCTCTCTTTCTCATCTCCTGCTGGAGAACTTCCAAAAAATAATGAGTCGTTTCGTTACTTCGTTGAAAAAGTTTACGCTGCTGCAGACAAATACAAAATGTAAAAGTATCAATTTTGCAGGGCAATGAAGTAGTGCCCTGTTCTTGTACATTGTAGTCAGGCACTTAACTTACAAAATCTATATAGCAAAGCTATTAGAAAGTAAATTAAAATCAATAAAGAAACCATTCAACCATCTATCCACTTAAACCAAAAAATATATAATATGCTTGTAAACTTGTAACGTAATCTTGTAGATAGGCAGATGTATAAAATGAAGTATCTTATATACCAAAATGACTGGTCTGAATAGAAGTTTACACACCTTTTCATACATGTTATTTGAGTAGCTGTTGCTTGGAATACGTTTACCCTCTCTCTTTGCTGAATAATATATTTTGTTTCATTTCAATGCAATGTTACCATTCCATTTTCATTTCATCCTTCCTTCCTAATAATTTACCGTTTCCGTATGGAAATCACGATTTGTTTTTACTTTTTTACAGAAAAAAACTTCCTGGAAACGTTCTAAAAACAATTCATTAGACAATAAGCAAATATTGGAAAGATTGAACGTTCATAAGAACTTAAGTTAATGGGTGAGGCCCGTGGAATGTATATATTTGAGATTTGGGAAAGAATGAAACAAATGGTACATAAAATGTAGTACAAGTTTAAAAAATTAACAAAAACATAATTATGTGCATTACCTTTTTTGTCGAAAACTAAAATCTATTTAAAAAGATGCATAGTTAAAATATATGCATAGATAATATTCTATATTTTATAGAGTACATAGACTACATTCATTCCTCATATATTTTTATTGCTTTTTTTTCTATTGTATGATGTTAGATGAGCCATCAATCATAATTTTTACTTTAGAGTAAATTAGGAAATGTCTTGTTATAGTTTATTTTTAATGATGATTTGGTCTTGCCTTGTTAAAATATAATCACACAGACAAAAGATCGACCAGACCAGAGAATTATATAAAAATATGACAGTAAATCTAAAAAGTCTTAATAAATATACATTCATTTCAACCGACCATAACCTAAATACATAGAAAAGCGCAGAGAAAAAAAAATACTAACAACCAAAATAAAATCAAAGATGAAAAATGAACCATTAGTCATCATATTATCAAGCCATGTAAAAATGCAATGTCTATTTTATTTTAAGCGTACCTTATAGCCAAACAATGATTTTAATGATACAGAAAATTGGAATTTATAAATATACATATATTTAAAATCCCAATAATTTCATTTTGGAAACAAAATAAAAATACTTCGAACTTTCCAAAAAAATATATAAAGCCATGCCGAATAAGTTTTTATTTTTATGATCATTACCGCTAAATGCTCAAGTAATAATTTCACCCTAAAAACTTCCATGTATTTTTTTCTTTTCACTATTTGCCTTTTGGACACTTTTTTTCAGTTGATAGACAAGTATATATACTTCATCCTTAACTTTTTTGTATCCACTTCACTTACCCAAAAGCCATAACTAAAACATCTGCATCTCCCTCATCATTCCAACTAAACTAACTAAATCCCAACAATTCCCAAAATAAACCAAATGTCAATTTTTATTCTTGTTTCATCCATCTCCTTATTATTATTTTTAAAAAGCCAAGTACTCCTTCCATCGGCTCCACATCGCAAAAAAAATACTGTCCTTGTTTTAAATGTCACAGTCTCAAGTAAAGTCAAGTAGCACCATTTTTCCTTTCCATTCTTACCGACACCGCCAACCGCCACCACTATCCTCATCATACCAGCTTTACTTATCATTTTTTTCGTTTTTAGGGCCCTCACTCAGCTCATTATCACCACAACCATTTTGTTCACAAAATTCAAACAAAGTAATTGGAATAAAAAAAAACTCTCGCTCTAGCTGAATAAATATATGACGCATAACAATACTGATAAAATATTATACAAAGCCATCAAATGACAAAATTATTATTTTTTTGTGTCATCTTCTCTCTCCCAACTTTTCATACACAACAATACAAACCCATCATCATCATTTTTAGTAGAACGACTATTAAAAATACTCTGGTTCGTGACAAAAAATATTATTCATGGGGCTTCGTGCTTTAGTCCTCTTTTTGGCTTCCTCGTCCTCCGTCCCCATCCGATTTCCAAATGATTATTTAAAAGTGTAAAAAAGTAACGTTTTTATTTCCCCTTCTCTCTGGTTTTTTGGTTCTCTTTTGATATGATGGGATGATTGTAATAATAATGGCGACCAGAATGAACACTTGAACAAAAAAAAAGCAGAATTGAGAGTTTTATAAAGCAAGTGAAGTGAGAGGGGGACGATGTCGATGGTCTGGTCTGAGTCTGGTAGAGTTTTAGAAATAGAGGGTCTAATTCTGTTCAATGTTCAATGAATTTAATGGGTAGTATTGAAATTGTGAATTGAAATAAAAACCATGAACGAAAGCTAAAGCCAAATGTAAAGTAAAGTAACAAGCCATAAGGCGACAAGACAAAAATGACAATAGAAAATTGCGAGAAGGGGACAACCGAAACCGAAGTGATGACTGAGCTGAGGACAAAGTGATTATTATGATGATTACGCTATATATGTATTGCGCATTGTTGTAATGTGTTGCATTGTTGGATGATGATAATGATGAGGATGGATGGTGTTAGATTGTATAGTCGTTTTTGACTTGGTTTGGTCGGATGAAATGGAAAAAAATGGATGAAAGTTTAGGATAGAAAATTAAATTTCTGAGGAAGAAGTTGTATGAACGCTAGATTTTTAATTTTATACTGATATTAATGTTTTGATACAGTAGTTTTTTTTTGTAAATAATTTTGTCTCAGTGCCATTCAACTATCTGCTTAGCGCTACTAATTGTATCTGTTGGTTGTAATAAATTCGGAAAATGAAAGCAATTAATAAAATGGCGCAAAACGAGCCAAAATATATTTTAATTGCTAAAAGTAATTTTAACGATTAAATATAACTGTAAATTTTTCTGTTTAAATTATTTTAAATATATTTCTGTGATACTTATAATCATAATCTTAAAATTATAGTAGCGTAAACCCACTAGTTTAAATTAAATTAATAAAAAATTTAACAGATAAACCAACAGCAAGGCCAAATAAGATCAGATCAAATACTGCATGCTGACTGATAGCATATCAAATGTGACAAAATGATAACTAGACAATAAAAAAGGCAAGGCAGGAAGTGACTATAAAAATCTTTTGCTGAGAGTATACCCTTTTTTATACCTACCTGCCTAACTAACTACTTGAGCAGTTAAATAAAGTGACTAAGCAAAGATCAAAATTTTTATGAGACAGACGACAAAAAAAAAACTCTCAGAGTAAAAGCTGTGTTTCTTTCTTGTACAGTTAACTTGACTAGTTATGGCATAGCTTTGGCTTCAAGTTGTCACCCTGTCATTATTTACGTGCTCATCTTTAGAAAGATGAGATCACACATTGTACACCAACCACAACATTTTGTCAACCATCTCCAAAGAAAAAGCTTGAAAAGCCAAAAGAAAAGAAAGAACACACCTTGTGGTCTGGTCTTGGTAATCATAATGATTATCTTGGTCGCTTCTCAAAAGAAAAAAATACCAACGATTTTTTTCTCCAAAAGTTTTCTGAAGTCAACTCAGTTTAATTCCATTTTGCTAATCATGGCATGCCATCGCATTGCATCGCATGGACCCTATTTTTCTTAAAGACCATGATTATTATCAAACCATGTAATTACGGTAATTTACCTTTACACTACATTGCAACCACAGTCAATTGACGACAACGACAACTTTTCAAGTCAAAACATTTTGATATATTTTTTTGTCTCTATAAAGGAAAAAGAAATCTTAAAAGCCTGTATGTGTTTTTTCGTCATCTTCATGAACAAGTCAAGTCTATTGTTGTGCTCCATTTGGCTTTTGTTTTTTTCTCAGAAAAAAATAAGCCACTCTAAAAATCTCTAAACCAAAAAAACTCCTCTTCAGTTTTAAAAGACTTGTCGTCTTAAAGACAAAAATCTTTCCATCTTGAAAGATGACTCAGCAGAATAAAGAAAACATCTTGTTTTCTCTCTGTCGTTTTGTTGATGTTCTTCTTCTTCGTGTATCTCATTTTGATTTTTGTCAACAGTGAACAGGCGACAATGACAATTGACATGAGAGACAAGAAAACAAGACAAGGAGATGTTGATACAATACACCCGTGAGACATGACAGGATGTACAAGATTGAAAATTGAAAATGGCTTTTTGGATTTTGGATCTGAAGAGATAATGGTAATTGAAGGAGCATGAAATATTTTTTTATATGGACTATGCTATGCATATGGTGGACCATTATAAATTTATGATAGGCTTTTTGATAGAAAAAAACAAAGCTATTATACTTTAGAAGATTTTTTTTTCACAATTCATTTGTCACATTTTTTAAAGAAGAGAATAGGTATAAAATCTCTTGTGACATCTTTTAGAAAATAAGTAAGTAAAGTGGTGTTGGTTGGTGATGTGATGATGGTAAAAGAAGTAGTTTGTATGCTTTATCGAAATCAAACATCTTGTCACAGTTTACAAAGCAAGTCAAGTCAATTCAAATATTTTAAAGTAGATTTTTATTTTATTTTAAAGATTTGTGTGTGTTTTTTGAGAGACTACTTGAGTGAGAGAGTAAGTGAGTTGATCTGTTGAGAAAGAGAAAATGAGCATCTTGTTGAAAATATCTTGTAATCTCATCTTGTCATTTTTATCGTCATCTTGTAAAAATTAAGTGGGATGGAAAAGACAAAATGTGTCCATAGTCCATACGTGCATGTTTTAAAGGAATGCATTCAAAAACAAAATCATGTAAATGCAGAAAAATATGACGGGGAAAATAGTAAAAGGACAATTTTAATTGGTAAGAGAATTTGGAAAGAAGAGTTAAGATTTTAAAAAGAGAAATAAACACTCTGAATAATTGAAACTACACTAAAGTATTTATATTTGGTAGTAGTAGTACAAAACTAACTTAGTTGCCTCGTTTGTCTAATTGATTTGCTCGCTTATCAATTCATTTTCCGACTACGATGATTTGGCATACAACAGTATTGAATCTGAGATACCATTTAATTTTTTCAACCGCTTTTGGAATAATGAATGTCGCCTAACTAGTACAAAACCAAATCGGGGATAATTTTGAACTAAAATTAAGGTTTTTAAGTAAAGAAAAATTACAGAAATAAGTGTTTCAATTTGATTTTATAGCAGTTTCCTTTTTTTGCCATAAATATTTAAGTGAAAGACGCACAAAAATTATAGGTTATAATAGCCATCTTTCATTCGTTCTTACCAGCAGCGACTCTATTTACAAAAACAAGATTATTTAACAAGATACATTTTTAACAACAGCACACAAAATTCTATTATTTCTTTACTTCCGTTTGCTTATTATTCTTACACTTTTTTTCTCCATTCATTCATTTTTCGTATTATCTATTAACAAAATATATTATTTTCTATTGACAAAATAAAATGAACTCGAGACACAGACATGATGACTATGACATCAGATCATATCAGATCACATTCCCAACATCGCCACCACACCTTCTTCTTCACAAAAAAGCTTGAAAAACAGCCGAAAATTATGATAAGCATCTTGCCACTATGCACTTTCTTTTCATCGAGAAAAAAAGTAGGTGTAAAATTTCACACCAAACATCAGACCAGAGGACCAGACCACAATAATTATTCCATATCCCGCATCATTTTTCCTTTTTTCAAAGGATCTTTCCCTTTTTCCTTCTTAACATTTAACACCGAAGCTAAACCACACCTATCTACCTTATCTACATCAATGATAAGTATATATCCAAATAAATTTTTGATGAAAAGTTGAAGATTGTCTGTTTGTCCGTTCATCTCATTTTACTAACCTCAGCGTTGGTTTGCATGAGCTTATATTTTTTATGCTACTTGACTAAATCTACTTATCAATTAATTTTCATTATAAATTACGCCATATTTTGTGCACATTCAATTACCCCTGTCATTGTTCCATAGAACAAAACAGCAGCTGCACTATTTCAATACGAGACTTGTGTCGTGTCTGTGTCCTGTGTAGATTTCAGATTGCGATATTATTACTTTAGTTTATAAAACACAACAGAATGCCTGTAATGCCAGAGTAATATTTACTATTTTACTTCAGTTACAGATAATTTAATAAAAACTAATCACCACAATCAGTATATACTAGCAGGATGTGTGCATGTGCATAATGAATGATGAATGATTATACCTACAACCTAAGTGAAATGAATGAATATATGTTTCAATTTACCCCATCTACATCTAATAGTACGTCATGTCATCGGTCATCCGATTACATAATGAACAAAAAACTGCAGTGCAGTCTCGAATTTCAATTTAAGGTATTATCCATTCTTCTATGAAGCTATTTTGTATCAACCCGAAAATCTTAAATAAAAAACTAATTCATTCAAAAAGAAAATTACGTAAGGCAAATAGAAAATAAATTTACGTATCAACACAAACCACAAGTCTCTTCTTCACCAGCCAGCAGGACATCAACTTAATCTTTTCTAATGAGTAGTTTCATTCAGCCCCAAAATGTGCAATTAAATACAAAATAAATTTTATTTCTTAAATTTTGTTGAAACGTTTGTGGAAAAATTTCAAAAGTTTTAACATACGGCAATAGTTAGATGTGTGTGAATGCCATTCTAGCGAGTATGGTTTGATAAAAGTTAATAATATTCTTGTGGTTAGTTTTATAGTTCATCTTCTTCTAGCTCGTTTGTGTTTTTTTTATTGTTGTGGTTTGATTTTGACTTTAGAGTATTTTTAATGATGATGCACACGTCAGTCATTCAGTTAATAGAGAGGGATAAAAATATACTGACAAATTGTGAAGAGATGAGTAAGGCGAACATACTAACATGTTATTGTACCACTGATCGGGATTATTTCTTTGATGATGTGTGCGTCTGTGGTTTGGTTTTGGCTTGGATTTTTTTTGGATGGATCTGTCAATCAAATTATTATTAGAAGGTGCCTTATTACAAGAATTGATAAGCAATATACTCTTGTTATGTGATGTGGTGGTGATGATGACAAATAGATCATTAATGAAGAAGCAGTCAAGAAATGTGAAAGGTGTTAATGATGACAGCTTCTTCTCTATACTTGCGTGGTAGATAATGATGATAGTCAAAAGACAAGCAAAGTGACGGGCGTTGTCTTATTAAAATTCTTAATAAGGTACAGTGCCAATGCTAAATTGAATTTTTTTACGAAGCTTAAACAGAAACAAAAGAGATATACTAAAAAATATATTATATAATCTTTATATTTGATGACATGTCAGTCAAAAAAAGTACACATGTATCTCTAATTGACTTATCAGCCATGATAAGAAATGTAATGTATTGTTTTAGAATTTAAAAAAAATTGTGTCTTAATTTGGACACATGGTAAGGCAAGGCTACTGGATAGATAAATAGTTATGTCGAGTGAATGGATATTAAGTGTGGTTAGATTTTTTTCTTTCAGAGATGAGCTGCAATCTGCAGTGTGCTAACTAATAACATGTCAATCTGACATATTGACTCATTCAGATTCAGACAACAGCATCCCTCGTGTTCATCTTCGCTTTATAATAATAAGTAAGTATGATTTTTTTGCTTGCTTAATGGATTTGATTCCAATATTTTTAGATGAGTCTAGTCACTAGTCAATGTGCAGGCGTCCACTCTGACTTTGTATATTTTATTTGGTTTGGTACAGATGGGAAAAGTATTGAAAATTGAAAAGGATAGCAAGGTTTTCTGACGAGAAGAGAGATGAGGAGCTTAAAAGCATGTAAAAGCGTGCAGTGCAGACGTAGACTATATAGACCTGAGAGACAGACATAAAATGGAAATAGATTTTTTGGGGAAGTACACAGATCAAATTTCTGTAATAATTTTTACTCTAATTTTTATGACTGACTTGACGAGTGACAGCCAAAATAGTAACTCGTAAATAAATTGATAATCTTCGTTAAGTAGACGTTTGCTTGAAATTTGGGGAAAGTTCATAGTAAGAAGCGTCTATAAATATATTTTTGAACTGATGGATTTACTTTGCTTTTCGATTGATATTGAACGTTCCCGATTTAAAATTTAAGAAAAAACAGACGGAGACAATAACAAAGAGCAATTTAGTGGTGGAGTGGTTACCAAAATCAAGATACAAAGTCAAGCCAGTAAGGAAATACTAAACAAACAATAATGTTTGCACAACAGACAAAACAGGATACTAAAATGAAGATGAGATGAGTACAAAAAGGTACTAACTTGACAATGGTGACAAGTGGTTCATCTCTTCTTTTGAAAATAAGTTTAGTTTCAGATCATTTTTCTAATGGCTTCTTGTGTTTTGCAGTGGAGTACAGTAGCTTATCTAAACATTTTTACTGAAGGTCCTTGTCCTGTTGTCTTTCTTGTCAAGTAGCACCTTTCTATTATTTTTTCAGGAAGGAAGGAAAATTGATACCAATTTTAATTTTTACTTAAACTAACATGAGTACAGTATTTTGGGGTGAAGTGAGAGAAAAATGGTAACCAGCCGGCAGCCGGCGTCACAAAGCTGGCTGGTGATGATGAGACTTTGATGACATGGCATGTGTACTTTTTTTGGAAGGCGACATCCACAACGACATAAAAGACAAAAAGGAAGTTACTGGGTTCCAAAAACAAGCCAAGCCAGTAGTCTATATAAACCAGTCACTACGCAGTCAATAGTCAATTACGTAATAAATTCATTTTCATCTGTAATTCTGTAAATGTAACAAAAGCTTATGAGATGACATGACAGACGGCCACAGATTTTTGTTAGGGGATCCGCATCGCATACTTGAAAATAAACCTGACAATCAGCACATAGGTAACTTGCGACTAATCAGATTTTGCTTAATCTGAATGCCGTTTTAATTT
>JAQIWN010004370.1:0-11340 GCA_034699025.1 Entomobrya cf. arborea Gr-Col-00668 | reverse complement strand
GCAGACAAAATCATCCAATTTCCAAAAATAAAAAATATCAGTCCAAAGGTCATTAGTATTCCAGCAATTATGGCAATGTATGGTACTACAATTTGGTTTGCACAGAACAATTCCTGGTAAACCATCAATGTTTTCATGTTAAGTTCGCGTGTCTCAATTGTATTGAGAAGTAACAAAACAATATTACAAAGTGTTATTGAAGGTATTATTATTGTACTGCATATTCTGGTACCTTCTAACGTACACCATTGTGTAAAAACATAACCTATAAAAAGCCAAGTGTACTTGAATAATGGAGTACAGCCTTTTTCACACTGTTCGTAAACAAGTTGTGAGGTTAGATCAATGCCAGTTAAGATACCAGCGGGTGCTAAACCAATACCAGATATGATAAGCATAAACGCCAGTAGAATAACCTGAAGTCCAGTCATATCCAAAGGTTGCCCTTTTCGAAATTTTTGCCATTCTAAAAACATTAAAGCAAAATTTACGTTAAAAAATTAACAAATACTTCATACCAATTCGGGAAAAGCAAAGTAGAAATACCTGTTTGCAATAGAATCGAAATTGACGGAATTTGTGTCGAATTTGAATTTTTTGTAGCAGGATCTAAGCAGAGTATTCGTTTTTCAAACTTCAGAATGCTGTTGTAATATTGATGACATACCTCATTTAGAATGGGTAGCATCATTCCAAAAAGGCTACAACATAGAGCAGCCAAACAAGTTGTAAAAATATTTACTATCAAAAGGTGAATTTCTATTTTGATTGTATTGGACACCATAGATCTGATTACTAAAGCTGCGTATAAAATAAAAATAATTGATAAATTTGTAGCTGCTATGTAAAGCGGAATTTGTTTTTTCGTTCTTTTTTCTATCACAAACTGCTGAATTTCAGTATTCATTGAAACTAAGAACGGGTATCGTAATACAGTTTTGTACACCGTATTGCTTATTTGCATAGATTTCCAAAACAATGGAGTGGTCATTTTTAGGATTTTTGAGATGACAAATTTTTATAAATACTTTTTAAAGTAATTTTTAAGGACAAAAAACGGAATTAGTTGTAATTGAGCCTTTTATTCCAGATACTTAATTTTCGTGAAACATCGTAGTTGAGGGGTTATATCGCTCTGTAATGTGTTTGAGTTCAAAAAGGAATTTGATTTTATAAATTATAATAATCAATGAATTAACTTAAATTCTGACAAACATGAATAATTTAATGATATATATAATTTAATGCTCATATAGTTACACAAAAAATATATTATACAGGCCATTGCTGGTTATCCCGTAGGTAGTTTCAGAAGTATTGGTTGAACTTTATTTCGCTTTCACTTTATATCTACATGACAAATTCAATCAATTTTTCTATATAACCTCACAAAACTTGTTGAAAAAACTCACCTTCCCGAGCACGAGCAGCGATGTCACTGGAGAAAAATGGTGGACCTCGATGTCCAAGCCATGCATTTATACTTTTTCAAATTTCACCGTATCGCCTTAAAAATAGGCTGCAAAACAACCAAAAGGTGTTTTAGCAACAATTCCTGTCTCTATCCTGTAACCTGTATCCTCTCCTGTCCTGTAACAATGAATTTATCTTTCCTCAAAATCAAAATTTAACAGGCCAGAAACTTTGTGTTCATCTATGGAATGTCGGTGTAAAGTTTTCGGATAATTAGTTAAACATAATATAATTCTCATATTATCTCTAATGTCTCTAGTGACTATCAATACATTCAATCAAGCTAATTCTCATTACACATGATATGTGAATATAAACTTGTGAAAATAATAGGCTCAGTCTCACTTGTTCTCTAGCCTCCAAGGCTAATAAAGCTCTGTACAATCGGTCTCTTAGTTATTTTTCCAGCCCCTCAATGTACATATATACACATGACACAGCCGGTATTTTGTTGGTTTAGTTTCTATTCTAACATTTATTTGCCGAAGTGACCAACTTTGTGAATCCACCTTTACAGCAAAAAGACAGCTCCAAATTTGAATGGAAGACTTTCCAAGCTGATAAAAATTCTATATAATTATGTTCTATCTCTAACAGCAGCAGTCTTCTGCCCTTTTCATTAACAGCTTCATTTGAGCTACAGGCCTGTCATACATTACACTTACAGGTCGGTTTTTTTCTGTTTTCTATTCAAACATTGCGATAACCTAATTGCTGACACGATCGAAATAGCTAAGGGGTTTGGCAGTGAATCCACATAATCGTTTGTTATTCAAAAGGCGAAAAGATCCCCCAAAAACTGAGGCTGCAAGTGCACACAAATTTCTTGAGTAATAAAAACATTGTCAAAGGCGTTACTAGCTAAAAAAAATGACTGCCACTACGGACAACGCATGGCTCAAAAGCCCTACTCTTTGTTTACTAAAGGATATGCCGATCAGCTTAGTCAATGAAGTCTTCTTCCAGCTAAACGTTATCAAATTTGATGCAGTGCTTTTGACTATGTCTACGTATCTATGTTGTAATTGCTTAAACCAAAACTATTGTAAAAACAAATCCTTCAAATTTTAAAAAGAGTTCTAGTGAAAAACAAAGTTGATTTTATAATCTTAGCTCATAAGAGAGTGTATTGAATTTATAGCGAATTTGAATAGGAAATGAATAAAATGGTATAAAATCGAATAAAATTTATGCACACATACATTTATTTTCAGGCATTTTTTATCGTTATTTTCCCATTTGTTGGACTAAAAGCCAATGAATGTTTAATTCTGGCTTTAATTTTTTGGTAATTTGTTTGTTATTCCTTCTTATTTTGCAAACTGGTCCGAAAAATAAGTTATAGACAAGTTTCCACTTTATAAATTCAAAATAAGCTATTGGGACGCCAACGTTTTATAGTATTGAATTTACTTATCAAAGCAAATGGATTCTTTCTCAAATAAAATTTCTAGTCTACCAAATTGATAAACTGAGTAAATGTTGGATTGAAATAAAAAAATCAAGCAAACAGTAATAACATATTTTTGTTAGTTAAGTAGCCCGAGTATACAAATTAATACCATAAGACATTACTTCATATTTTAGATATGTTTTTTAATTTACGTAATCATAATTTAATAATTTACGTATAAACAAAACCAGTATTGAATACAAATATGCGACGCGAATAATGCATATTTGCTTGTGTTAGCATATATTATGATGTTGAGTTGACAAAAATACTATCTACTAATCTTATATATCGAAAATTAAACCATTTGATAAAAATTATCATACTTTGGGCTCATATTTGAATTCTTTTCAGATGAAACGCGAACGAAATCTCATATTTGTGCTAATATTTTTGGTTTAGCTCGTTATGTAAACATGCAGTTAAGTTTATTTGATTTTAACAATTATCATTAAAAATAGAGAAAATCTGAAAATAACATATAATATATGTTTGTTCTCTGCGAGGAGAAAGAAACTGAACATTTTTGATAGAAATCGTTTTTATTTTCGATTGAGTTTCGTATTTATTTGTGCGAGCTATTTGGCGACACAAATATAGTTTTTTCGTTACAGTGAATAAATATTATATAAAATTATACGTATTATCAATGGCTAAGTCGCTGCAGTTTTGAACATTAAAAAAAAAGTCACCGAGCATTATTCAGATAGTTTTTGGGACTAGAGCTTAGAATTATGATACTAAAATATGTCAAAATTTAATTCTGGGAAAACCCCACAATAGCTGCATGAGTAAATAATTTACTTTTCGTTTTTCATATAAAACCGTAATTCAAATGTAATTTTTATGCATGTCGTTCCAAATTGAATCAATAATATCACACTCGAAATAACAAAAAGCGGATGGTTATCCAACATAAAAATAATTTAGTACTTACCACATATGGTCTACTTGTCTCCGGATTTCATATCTGTATGTTAATTAAATGAGCAACTTCAAAGGAATGCTTGTATTTTTGACAAATAAAAAAATCTATGGCGCCGTTGTGACAAACTGTTATTTTCTATTGTACCACATACTATAAACCTCGGCTATTATTACAGTCGTGTCTGGAGGAAAACAAAATGAATTATTATTTTAATTAAGTTTCCACCAAAAACAATTAAAGTTTATGTGGATATCTTATTTTTTTTAAATAGGGTTTTCCATTTCGCATTTGGACACTTAACTTGGAATTGTCAACAGACAAATGTACAAAGATATCTCAAATAACGTTTCTGAATATGAACCAAAAAATATTATTCCTTTATTCTTTGTCCGATTCAAAAAATGAATAGCGAATCAGCCTTCACGCCTTTGTTATACTTGGCAGTTCAAATTTACACAAAAACGTTTGGCCGCATTCCATCAGTGCTCGTAGAAATCGAAATTAAGCAAAATGGAAACGTCAACTTTACATTTGTTCCAAAAAACAAAAGTAAACTCTACTCGGCCTGGTCTTCAGCCGTATTTTTATATTTTATCTGTACATGGATCGTTATTTCAGGAATTCTTATAAAAACGTTAATTTCACCTACACTTACAATTGTGCAAATTGTTTTTCTCGTTTCGTACTGGGACTATAGTACAATCGTTCTATGCTGCTTAAAAGTATTCAGAAATAACAGGGATGTCATTTATACAGTTAATGATTTTATTCATCAAGGCTTTCATTTTGGTAAGACTTAATTTAATATATTACACTTACATAGAGCCTAAAAAATTTGAATTTTAATTTTTGTTTTGATAATTTTTAGATACTAAACTTGCAAGACCTACTTACGATCTTTGCGGGCTGGTAATGGTTTTAACTATTGTATCAGCAGTTATAATTGTTCCACCTCTTCCATTTGTAAAAGTGTATCTTAATTTGGACCTATTCAACATTGTTTACTGTGCATTGGGAAATTTTTCATCTCCAACGAGCACTCTCAACTTTTTTAGCTTTATGATACAATTCATATTTTTGGCTTTAACAATGGAATATTTATTTGTTTTAGGAAAAATATTATTTATTTATTTATATTTTATAATGTTAACACTTCAGCATATACGAAACTACTGTCAGACAATGAAAATTGTGTTAGGTTCATATCCTCATTGTTTACTTTTAAGGTACTACTGTCGGATTTTGCTGTTTGTTAGAAATGTAGAAAATCTTATTTCGGACCAAGTATTTTACTTTATCGCTTGTGGGCAAATTATTTTAACAGTGTTGGCTTGGATGGTTATCCATTGTGGAAATATTTTACCAATTTTTATTTCAGGAGCCTGTTGTACTTGTTTTGTGGCAGGTTTAACTTTAACGATTTCAATTTTGAAAATAGCTTCAGGTATACAAAAAGATAGTTTTGAGTTTGTGAAAAGTAAAAAAGCACAGATTTTTGGATACAGAAGAACAAAAGGGCAATATTATTTTGCAACTAAATGGAAAGCATGTACAGATGTAAGGATAAGATTTGGTAAGTTGTCGACAATAAATAAGAACTCGGTTAGTGTTTATTTAGATGTATTGACAAATAACATTACAAATGCAGTTCTATTAATTATCCCCTAATGTCCATGTATGACTTCAGAATCTGAAAATCATGGTTTATTAAACGGTTTTAATCTTACGTGCAACGGTTCTGTGTGGGCATATTTAGATGGGTTTCATGCATAGCGGCTTAAATGCTGGCTTCTGTAAAAACAGTTATTTTAGTCTTTACGTAATAAAATGTCAATTTTTTTGTGAAAAATAAAATATATAATAATAAGTTATCCTGTAGTACTTTAAATATTGTAACAAGGGGTATACTAGTATTTTAACATATATGTTATTGTAGCATGTATGCTAAGTTTCTAACAGTGGCATTTCCAGGCAAGGTGGTGGAATGGACTTGCTACATAGTGAAAATGGTCTTCAACACGCTTGCACAAGTAGAACCTTATGAAGTTAGCAGGATACCGTTACCTGCTCAGGGACGAACGTTACCATCTAAAGCTATTGTTGGGGGTACCTATGGAAGTGGTGACAATGTGTATATTTTTCGAGCATTCTTAACAGAAGATAATGAGCAGTATGTTATACCAGGTACTTATTATGTGTATGAACATTGCTGTTACATTTCAAATCGTAGGAAAATAATATTAATTATAGATTTAAAAAAAATAATAAAATCTTTGTACTTATATTTTTTTTAATTTTCACATATGGTCAAGAATTTCCATGGTTTGGCACTACACAAATTCTGGCAGTTAACGCTTTGGGACCAGCATGGCAATTAAACTTAACAAGCTTTGTTGCATAAGGAGTAAACTTAATAATAATATTGTATGTGAATAAAATATGTTGTTATCCTTAATATCAGTTTGATAAAATAAAACCACTGCTGACGCCACTGCTTCGACAGCTCAAATATTTTACGCCAACACTGATTTGGTATTTCCCAAAATAAAAAAATCGAAGGACCGCTCCCTGTCCGGGAGAAAATTACTATAAAAGTAATTACAAAACTTTATTTCCTAAATATCGGGATAATGACAAACCGACTTCATTCATACAAATATTTCTCTTGTCAGAGAAAACTACGAGTGCCAGAGGAAGACTCATGAGAGGCTGAAGCCTAAAGCGATACTGAACTGGTGAGCTTTCACTCATTCCTATTTTTAAACTTTCTTCCTCCTTACAAATTACATAATTTAAGCTTACAAACTATGCTGCTGTGCATTTACATCATTTCACATGCACGGCAAAAGTATACACACAACTAAAATACATATACAATGAAAATACAAAATGCATCAGACAAAAAACGTAAAACTATCGACGAAGTTGAAATCCCCGCCAACAACCACAAATTTAAAATATCTTACTGTATACTTTAAAAATCGTTCATTCCTGAATAAATTATGTTGTACGCTTCGCCCTAAAATATGTTTTTCCATACACTGGTTTAAATCTTCTGTATAATTTATCTAAGGCTCCATAAGGCAAGGGTTTAAGCGAAATCAATTTAGTTTTATTGAAAACGTTAATGGAATCAATTATAAATTGTTTTATATGGCATTTTATTGCAAATTGACATACTTTTTGTTATTTTACAGAACATAGATACAATACATAGACATAGTAATATCCACCACCCGTCAAATAATTTAATTGTTCACAACGTGATCCACTCCACAAACTGTTCCTGACCTTTTTCAATAGATTTGTATAACAATGATAGCAATATTTAATAAACGTTTGATTTTCGACGAAATATATGTACTTAAAAACAATTTATTTCAACCATACCAATATTTGTATGCCGTTACGGTCGATTTCAAATTGTCATTCCATTCCATATTTAACTACACGTAAACCATACATATCAGAGATGTCTTTATTTATTTGCCTTAACATTTCCATCAATCAATCAAGCTGGCAAAAAGTGTAATATTGTCCCAAAGGGGCTTAATACGCACTTTAGTTTCTGGTTTTTTTAACATTGAATTGCTTCATAATTATTTTGTTGATCTGGAACTTTTTGGTGTCAAATCGATTAAGCAATTTGGCACCTTTGTTATAATAATTGCTTTGTTTTTATGTAAAAGTAAATAAAAAATAACAAACAACAGTTCAACTAAGTTTTTGTGACACTTTTGCAAAATTATTACCCAAAAACAAACAAAGTATTTATCCCAAGTATCCAATAATCTTCTGTTTACCTTTGCTTTGGTTATAAAATGGTCAACCCTAACGGTCAAATAGAATTCTCAATACTTATCAGTTTATTGAATCGCAAACAAGGAAGTTATAAAAACTATTCTCGAAAAATTCTTAAGAGGAAAGTATTTGATTTTCGTAAATAAAATATTTTCTTCAATCATCAAAATGAACGAAGAAAGTGCATTCACACCATGGCTTTACAAAGCCCTTCAAATTTACACAAAAACATTTGGCCTTATCCCACCCGTTTTTATTGACATAATTATCGATAAGAAAATTGTCAGTCTTAAAGTATTTTCCACAAACAAAAATAAACTACTCTTTTTATGGTCCTTAATTATACTTTCATTTTTCATCTGTATATCGCTATCGATAATTGTAGCCTTTATCAAAACATCACTTGCTCCAGTTTTATCCACATTTGAAGTAGTTCTACTTATCTTGTTCTTCAGTTATACTTTAATTATTTTCTGCTCTTTAAGAACATTTTTTAGATGCAAACCTTTGATGCCCCAAATCAACTCATTTATTCAAAAAGGACTTGATTTCGGTAAGGCAATAAGACAATTTAATAAGTAATTTAATTCAATATCTTAAATTTTCATACACCTATTCAAATAAAATTACAGGCACGCAAATTCAAAAGCCGAAACATGACTTCATTGGATTTCTTATGAACTATTTGATGTTTGTCTTTATTGTATTTGTCCCACCACTTCCCTTTTTACTGGTTTTTCTGAATATCGACCCCTTTTTTCTTCTTAAGCGGGCATTGTGGAGTACCGACTCTCAAACAAATTCATCAAATGCAGAAAAAATTATCTTTATTAGTTTAACAAGCTTATTTTTAACGGTCGTATCTAAAAGTTTCTTTGTATATCTTTATACATTATCAATTTTACTTAACCATATTCGAAACTACTGCAATACTTTGGACACTTTGGAAGGTCAGTTTGGTCATAATTTGCTTTTAGAATATTATTTTCGTGTTTTGGTATTTGTCAGAAATGTAGACAATTTCATGTCAGATTTAATGCTCTACTTTATCGTTTTTGGGCAAGTTCTTTTAACCTTATTCGCTTGGATGATTGTTCATTGTAGAAGTCTTTTACCTATTTTTATTATCACTGCTTGTGTTAACTGTTTTGTGGGAGGTTTATTATTGTCCTGTTTTGTTTTACGAGTTGCTTCATATGTCCAGGCGTATAGTTCAGAGCTTGTTGAGAAAAAACGAGCACAGTTTTTTGGGAGGGATAGAGCAAAACGGAAGTATTATTATACGGCGAAGTGGAAGGCATATAAAAAGGCACGCATAAGCTTTGCTAGTCGCTTTGGGATTGGTAAAGATGCAATAAATGTTTATATTGAGGTTCTAACTGACAACATTATGAACGCAGTTTTGTTGGTCATACCATAATTCAAAGATTTATTTTTGGATAAGGGTATTTAGTTTAATGAAGAAATAAATCAAATGCTTGAACTAAATTTACTAAGTTGATAAGTCTAATAAATAACACAGGAATACAAATATCCATTGAATAATCTCTAGTTAACATTTGAATACAAACTTAAGTTTCTTACATGGTGAAAATATTAGATTTTAGAAAGTTGTTTAACAAGAAAATTAGCAACGAGAATACTACTGTTTCTTGGAAAATCGTTTGTTCAAACAAAACTAAGCTACTCTTTGCGTGGGGGATACCTAGTGTCTGGAGTTGACAGTGGCGTTTGTAAAAATGGATTTGAAATGGTTTAATTGTTGCTTAAAAGAACCTACGATTAAGCATTCTAATTTTATAAGATGCTTCTTTTTTTTAGCGTTGTGTTAAACTTCAAAACTGAAAATACAGCATAGTAATTAAGAAAATAATGTGAGATACTTTATTTATTTATGATATTCATTATTAAAACGATTAAAGATTCTTATAAATTATCTATTAACAAATTTATTCCACTGTCCTTAAATTTTATTAGTGTAGTAAACCATTATGTCTTAGGCTTCTAGGGCTAATGGTTAGGAAAAAAAATGTAATTGCACTTGTTATGAAAAATAAAAATACGTGTAATTTTATTAAATTAAAGCACAAATTTTTGATTGCACTATGGATTTTTACCTTGTTTGCGTCTTGCAATCCATTATTTTACTGCTTAGTTGTAAGTATACCAAGTCAACTGGAATCAATGCAACGCAAGTCACTAATGTTGACCCACATTACGATTACGAAGACCAGAATCCATTTCTAAAGAAAATAACATGGCTTACCAAAAGGCAAATAGATTTTAAAGAGGTTGACCCAGCTGGTTTAGTTAATTTAAATAGTGGTCTATATCCACAAGAGTTATTTGTTGCTCGAGCTAAATATCGTGATGGTGTGATACCTGGATATTGGAATCCTAGTTTGGAAATGATGTTTATTGGGAATCCAGAGAGTGAGGAGATTGTAATATCTGCAGATAAAGTGAGGGTTCTATACAGTCCTAAAGGAAGTACAACATGGGTAATGTCAAGAAAGGACCATCAGTTTTCAAATATGGTCGTCGGGGGACAACTTCCAGGAAGTCGACTTATATTACATGTTTGTAGAGCTATGGTTTTGGGATCAAGTTTGGTTGTTGGATATAAAATGGAAGGGGAATCAAAATGTGTTGTTTCGTTTGGTTAGCTAAAAAAAATAACATGTTCTAAAAAAAATTGTTCGAATGTTTTTTGAAAAGAAAATTTGGTACAAATATTTATTTATTGTTTCAGGTGGGGTGCGCCATGAGTATGATGAATATGAGCTGTTATGCATTTCGGAATATGGAATGGTTTCTGGGGCGTTTCTTTAATCAAATATTTTGCAGCAGCTTAGAACCATTTTAGACTTTTTCTTGAATTTGTAAGTCAAGCATAATATTAATTTCAACATTGCATTGAATTAATAGAAGGTTTAATTTAAGTTATTAAAGCTATTCATATGGTTTCATTAATGACTTTTTTACAGTTGCATTGTATTTAAAATAAATAAGGCAAGAATGTTATCTAAATTACTGAATGCACATTTATAATTCATGGCTCAATATTTAACTAACTTAGTTTTAAAACTAATTTCCAACATCAAGTTTTCAATTGTATTCAAATATTTTTTTTTTGAAACATTTTTCATAAATCCTTAACTAGCTGACTTTGTACTATTCCCTTCTAAGCTGAAAAAGTGTACGCACTCGTATTTCTAAAACTATACTCAAACCTCACAATAGAAAACGCACTTAATATCCAACTCCCATCCCTTTTATACCACTCTCCATTACAAAACTGAAGTTTTAATTTACCATCTATTCTCCTTAGTCCATATCCATACATCCATATAACGCTACCATTATCCAACACCGTAAAAAGTATATTTACATCAATGGCCTTATTTTTCTCGGCATACTCCATAATATCAAATTCTCTTAAAATTTCCTCCCCATTAAATTTGACATTAAACGTTCGATCTCCCCTATTATCGAATTTGAATTCACCTGTTTTCAAACTTAACTCATAACTACCATCTAAAACTATTGGTATTTTGTATTCCAAGCATATTTCTTTTGGTTTTGTATCCAAATGGGCCTCAGTATAAAAACAGTATAAGTCGCTTGCTTTTGTATTAACTTCAGAGCATTCTGTTGCAAAATCGATTATTCTTCCAATTCCAAT
>JAQIWN010004369.1:0-11343 GCA_034699025.1 Entomobrya cf. arborea Gr-Col-00668 | reverse complement strand
CATTGTGATGACTACACCATCTGGTTTATATTCCCAAAAACTTAGAAGGATTCGTTCACAAATCTCTGAGATATCCGATGATAAAGTCAGGCCCTTTCATATGGAATGCTCTACGTATATAAATAGTTGATGTTTAAATTGTACTGTAAGCTGTTTTGCTCGTAGTTTTTATTTCGATTCATAATCACACTTTATCAAACATTTAATGAGTAATATTTACAACTTTTTGATTAAGATACCTAAAAATATTGCATCAGTTAAATTATGTCTTACAAGTCAAAAATTATAATTACATCAAAACAGCGAAGCAACAAAGCTGAAAAGTAGTCTGCGAAAAATTTGTGTCCTATCCAATAAAACATGCCGTATTTAAGTCTAATTTGATGAGATGCTAAAGTGCTTAACAAAGTTATCTTATTGCGCCAAGTCCTCTTTTGAAGTACATCCTTTTTTGCCCGAATAACATTAATTTTTACTGCGACGTAATCCATATCAAAAATATTGGAAAATAAAGTTAAAATTATGGGTGCACCTAGAACAAGAAGACAGAGAGCTACAAAAAAATAAGCGTACATGAAATACCCTATTTGAATTACCGAACATTTAACACAAATCCACGACAAAAGTACAACAGTCCAGAAAGCAAATGCTAGTACCACATAAATTACTGATTGAACGGTGTCTTCAATCTTCCGCCAAAGCAAGAAATATTCGGTATGAATGCGATGTATACGGGAAGCATTTTTGCAATTAATAATAGACAATTTGAGTATTTTCCACAAGCGATTAATAAACACAATAAAACAAGTGTAAAGATACGCACCACAACGAAAAGATTCCAGGCATGTTAAATAAAGAAGCACGAATTTGATAAATAAAAGAGCAATAATTGTTGATATCCTGCGGAATTTTGCATCAGGTAATATTTCTTCTAATATATATTGAAATGGATGAATTCCAGTAATCAAAAAAACTAATGGAACAGTAAGAGTACAGGTTGCCAATATTGGACCAACCGTGAACGTCAAAAGAGTGGAAAAATTCATTTTGTTTTCGGAATCACAATATTTTCGGCTACGAAATTCTAGAAATAAGGAATCATACATGATATTATTCTTTTTTATCAGTTTAACTACATATGTTTAAATCTTACCATTCCGAATTCTGATTTCCATTTGCATTATTTCGTTGACAAAACTCAAGCACAAATTAATGTTCCTTGCAATGAAGAAAACAACTGACACGATGGTAATAAGAGCATAAAAGACGAGAAAAAATACTATGATCTCAATTTTTTGAAAGTTTGGCCGAGATTTGAAATAAATGGCAGTGAGCACGCAAAGTATTGCATATGAGATTGAATATATCTTAACGAACAGAAATGGTATCAGGTGTGGAAAACATGGATTAAATATTGTAAGACATTTGTAATCGCTATTCCATTGCAATGGAAACGGATACAAGTAAAAGAAAAAATATTTTAGGAAAATGAAAACATTCTTTTCAACAGTTAACAGAGCCATTTTTGTAGTCGAACTTCAGTACTGTATATGATTGCTTGTTCAAATACAAACTACTAGGAAAAACTACCAAAGTAGTCGTTAGTAAAATTAAGTTTGGTTAGTTTGTAAAAAAGATTTGCAAAATTCTAGTCTATTACTAAATGTATATGCTGAAACACTCTATTAAGGGGAAGAAATGCAAATTCGAAGCCAGGATTTTCTTCAAAATTACAGGCTTTTTTAAGTAACAGTCTTGATCAAATTTTTTAGATTGATAATAAATATATATTGTTGGCCAGCTGAGGTCAAAAATAAGTTTTATCATATGTGCAATCACTACTAAATCGTATTGAATTTTCATAGCTTCTACCTGAGTCGCTTCCAGTAGAGTCAACGATTTCAGTGTATATCATTAGGTGTATTCTGGTGTCCTTGAATAGCAATACCAAATAATTGTTTATTTCTTTCTTTTCTTCGTTTGATTTAATAAATTATACTATAATGTTGTAGATTAACGCTCGCAGGCTATTTCAATACATATGTGAATTTAAGTTTAGACATTACTATTTTTCGTCAGAAGCTATTAAATTGTATAAATTAAAAAGTCGGTTAGACTAAATTTATAATATGTTTTAGCAATGGAAATTCATTTTATCAAATATGTTATTATGTTTATCGAATAAATTTACATACGTATTCATGAATAAAATAAGTAGTACACCGTAGTAGTGTAGTTGTAGTAATTGTAGTTAGTGTCTTTATTCTAATTCATCCAAATCTCAAATGCCGCTCTCATCGCTTAATCCTTCTTCCTCTCAACTCATCTTCTCATCTCCACATGCCATGCCATGCTTATGTACATTGTACATGCTTATTAACCAACTAAATAACATTAACATAATATATAATCATATCATCTCTTAGATCCCCGGCTCCTTGAGCATTTTGTCCCGAAATGAAATATTATTTAAACTAAAATCAACATGATCAGTTTGTTAGTAAAACGAATGATTTTTTTGTGACTTTTAAACATCATTTTAAATCTTTTAACGCGCATGTTCTATTACTTGTGTCATCCAGCTCTTATTACATGCATTCATTCACTTGAGTGCAAGCTGACCTCAAAAATATTTTTTATATAACTAGATAATTAATATTTTGAAATGACGTCTGGATAAATATAGAATTTTTGTAAAAGTAACAACTGAATAAAATATGTTTGATGCAAAGAATTTCTATAAAGGATCGAAGTTTAACTAATGTGTTACTTACTCTTTCTAGGGGCAAGTCAAACTGATGTGGCCACGGCGTCCACATTTAAAGCAGGTAATCCTGCAAGCATTTCGACGGAGGTGACAGGTGAAATAGAAGCGGCCATGTATACTGCACCATCCGCATTGTTGGTCGAAGTCCCTCCTTGGCCCAGGCTGGTCGTTATGTGCTGTAGAAGGTGCTTTCTTGTCAGAATCCTGTAAGTCCGGGCAGTTTGAAGTCAAGTGTTGTCCTGCGCTATGGTAGCACTTCTGCATGAGGTGTCCATGTTTCTTACAGTTGGAACAGAAAGAAGGGTCAGGTCCTCCTAAATCCGGTACCTCCTCGTCTTCTGAGTCTTGAGGGACTTCTCTTCTGGCTTCTCCTCTGCAAGTTGAGAATGGGTTGTACCGGTTTCTGGTCCTTGTCATGAAAGCCACACGTGCCTGTCGCTCCCGTTTGGCGTCATTATATAATTTTTCTATAGCAGCACCGTCAAGTCGTTCGTCATTCAAGTACCGTAGGTTATTCGGTTCAGCAAAAAAATGTTGAAGGATCCCTGTGAGGCTGATAAGCCACGCCACGAATCACTGCCTTTGGTTTTCATTCATGGCTGGATAAATAAAGTTATGATTTAAACTTAGATTATAAAATTGTATAATTATTTATGATTCCTTGGATGTAATTTGAAATGTTCAAAATTAAAAGTTTTTCATACTGTCAATCTGGTCACTGTTCTCAATGGTCAAAACCTTCACTTTACTCACTTTTTACTTTATCTCTTATCTTTTAACTTGTCGTTTTAATTCACTTTCCTTCACTGATAATTTTCTTAGACTCACTTAACGTCCCCAAAGAAGTGGAATGAGAAAATTTTGTTCACTTGACGATTGATGAAGAAATTAGTGGGCGTAAATTAATTTCTTGGGTTGCGAAATAAATTCATTTCTTGGGTTGTTAGTTAAATTCATTTCTCTTGCTCTATTATGTAAGATCGCTAGTCCATGGTGTCGAATTGGTGTCAGTCGTCGAATCCAGTTGTGGACCGACCTGAATTGACCTGAACCTTTACGTATTACTTTTGCACTCCCATTTTTGCCGTCCTCATTAATCGCAGTTGTTTTAATCCGCGCTTTAGTGCACTCACTCATCTCCTTTTCGAAGATATTAAAAAAATTGTGAACGCTGCATTTTGATAATAATAATTATCAAGGCAGTAAGGATGCCCTATAAAGCAAGTAGCTGCAGAGTGTCATAAGAGAAATATGCAGTCATTTCTGCTGATGTAAAATTCTTATCTTCTGACTTAATAGATGATCCAGTGGCTGATGGAAGATTTCCAAAAATGAATGAAAGTACTCTTCTGGCTAACTCCTCCGGGTTCAGTATTTCCATTATTAATTTGATGATAGCTTTTCCTTTCCAAATCATGAGTGCTATCACTACTATGATTATGAGGATAAAAAATATTGAAAAATATGTCCAGGAAATGTATACTGAGTATTCCACATGTGTGGATAGTGCGTATGGAATTTTCTTTGTTTCGTTCAAGTCTAAAGTGAGAATTTGTAAATTCCAATTTCTATTCAATATGTTTGAGTAATTGTGGTAATTTGAGTACCTGGTGATGATAGTCTCCTCCGGAACGTTGGATCATTGAGCTGCCATCAAATGTGTGGTTGTTGTAGCTGTTTTGTCTGCTTGTGTTCAGGGATATTGTGTCATCATGATCTCCTCCTTCAAATTAACAGTGCAGCCGCACTACAATTTGAGTATTGTAATCCCTACTTCTTCATGAGTTTTGATTAAAGTTGTGTTCTTCTGACCGCAAACAATATCAATAGTTGAATTAGGTGCGGTGACTCCAAATTATAGAGTTCCTGGATATATTATTGCTGTTGTGTCTGCATTATAGCTGGAACATGTGAATGTGCATGCCCGCCTTAATTTTCCTAATGCATTTCTGGAGTTCAGCGCTACTTCCATGCAGTGATGACGGTGTGAATAAATACGTGCAAAGCCAGTTGTATAGCAGAGATTTGCCTTCGATGATATGCATCTGGAACTGGATTAATATCCTTTTTATTTTTCTGTATGATGTATGATTCTATTGGGTCGATGCTACATACCCTGCCATCATGATAAAAGGGCAGTGTGTATAGCTCAAAGAGCTTGTATGAAGAGCTCGATCTCAAAATGGGATTTTGGTTTTCACTATAAGTGGTTTTTTGTATTAATACACTTACATGCTCTGTTATAAACACGTACGAAATCACCTAGTTTGTCATTAAAACATATCAGAAAAAAATCATAAAAGCATTCTAATAGGCCGGTTCTCACCAGTCAGTTTTTATAATACGGCTTTTTTTAATTTGCCTTTGAAGTCTTTCTTAAGTTTAAAACATTAGGGCTTAAAATATTTTTAAATTTGAGGTTTTATGGGCAATTTTTGAAGATTTGTAGGATAATAAAGCCAGAACTCGTTTGCTTTTCAATTTTGCTAATACTAGAAGCTATTTTTGTAATAATGTATTTAATAGAAATATATGATATATATATTATATTCAATAATCAAAAATTTCAATCGCATCAAAAAAAGTGTAGCAACAAAACTGAAAAGAACTATGCAAAAAAGTCGTTTCCGGTCCAATTAAATACGCCAAACTTTAGTCTAATGGGTTGCGATGCGAGAGTAAAGAGCAGAGCAATCTTATTTTGTCTAGATCTCTTTTGAATCGAAATCTTTTTAGTCATAATAATATTAATCTCTACCGCAATACAGTCAATATTCAAAATATTCAAAAATTTGTGCGACGGAGCCTTTTACACAAATCTATGTCAAAGCTACTATGGTCCAGAAAACATATGTAAGTAGGACATAAGCCACAATTTGAACATAATTCTCCATTGCCCTCCAAAGTAAACAATTTAATGTGAATTTGGTAAATTCTGGAAGGACTTTTATATAAAACGATAGGTATTTGGAGGAATTTCCTAAAGCGATCAAGAAAGTTAAGGCCGAGAGAATATATACATATAAGCAAAACATCGAAAGGTTTCGAAACATCCTAAATAAAGAATTATAAATTCGGTAAATGTAATCGAAATGATTGTTGATACACTACGATATTTGGCATCAGGCGATATTTGTTTTTATAATACATTTGTTTGAACAATTTTTATTTTACCAGTTTTAATCCATTCGAAACGAGTCATTTAAGAAGTTAACAAACAAATCTATGTCTAAAAATAATACGAATAGAACCAAAACGATTGAACTAATACCAAAACAACTAAGTAGTAGTACTTTGAAGTCAATATGTTAAAAGTCTGGTCGATAGCTAAAGTAAGTCGCAGCAAGTGCACAGATTATTGAGTATAAAAATCCGTATATTTGAATCACTATAAATGTAATCCAGATTGGGAGAACTTGTCTAAAAATTGGATGTCCGAATAAAATCTTTATCCCATTGTAGCGGCAATGGATACGAGTAAAATAAAATAAAATCAGGAAAATAAAAACATTCTTTTCAACTTTTGACAGAACCATTTGTTTCATTAAAATGCAGCACCTAAAAGTTCCTTTAGGTTCATGTCTAATGTTCTGGTAGACCAATAAAGACAAAATTGTATCATGTTTTCTTACTTCCTTAATATTAAAAATAACCAATTTTTAATTAAATCCTAAATGCTACTTGTAGTCGTAATTGATTAAATCGCATAAAAATCAATTTTATATTGTAATTTGATTTGATTGAATTACACTAACCAAAAACGACTTTTTTGCTCCAACTTCTGCATCGAGTTTTTACTTGTTTTCGGTTGTATGTCTGCTTTTATACATAACTCATTGTTCAAGGTAACTAAAGACAAAACCATTTTTTCAATTTGTTTACAATGAAAAGACAGTTTATCAAGCTTGCGATTGTAGAATTTGAGAAAAGTTTAGTTGTAGCGTTGTTCGAATCAGAATATCGTCATATTAGTGGATTCGATGAGTCCCACACATTAAAGATGTTTTTAAATCTGAAGGTTGTAAATTAGAAAAGTGACGACCTAATAAATTCTTGACTTAGATCGTAATCAAGTAACCATTTTTTGAAATATAAGCTTTTGTTATTAAAATGAATGAAACGACAAATTTTAATCAATAGTTTTTCGTATTATCAGTTTTCAAATGGTTTTTGCCGTTGTAGCATTTTGCTACGAAATTATATACTTGACTTGCTCTTACGAGGGGTATACTCCAACATGTTTTAATAATTCTATGTATTTTATACTCCTGTTAATGTAACGTAGTATTATAAGATAAATAACTGCCAAACAGTTTGTCTCCATGGAGAGCAGTTGAAGAGTTGTCATTTTGATCTTTGCAGCTATGTGTAAATCATAGGTCGACCAAAACAACTTAAAATGAGAAGCATTGACTAGAGATTTTACCGCAAGGTAGATATGCTCTACTATGCTCCTAAAAATAATTTGATTTAAGACATCACCGGAAATGGACAGAGAACTGTGTTAAGTTTTAATGAATGATTTTCAGATAATTGGTGTGCTGCAAAACACAACATGGAAATCCTTATTCGGAAAATTAGCGAAGAGAAAAAGCTGGCCAAGAGAAATGTTCTGAAAGGAAAAAAAATTAAACACGTTTTTATTTGATAAGCCTATTTTTCCGTGCTACCATGATATTATTAAATAAACAAATTAACTAAAATAATTTCCATACACTGGTAAAGAACCTATCAAATATATACTGGCAAAGAATGACGAAATAGTAATTCTTCGCCTTCTATTTTTGTGGTAAGTAGTTATCGATAACCACCAATTTATTATTTAAGACACCGATAACATGTGTGTAAGTATATTTTGAGATATGACAAACTAACTTTATATATACTTTATGAATAAATAGAAAATAATCATGAATTTCGTAATTGAATATTTTATTAACGTGCACAGCTTAACGGTGGAGATAATTAAAATTTACATAACGTAAACATTAGGCTCAAACGTCAACAATTATAATAACATCAAAGCAGCGTAGCAACAAAACTGAAAAGTAGTCTACGAAAAAATCGTTTTCAATGTAATAAAATATACCATATTTCATTTTAATTGGACAAGATGCAATAGCACGTCTTAAAGTTATCTTGTTTCTCAAAGTTCTCTGTTGAGTCACCTCTTTTTTGGCCCGAATAATATTAATCCTTACTGCCATACGGTCTATACACAAAATATTAGAAAGAATAGCTACAATGACAATGGCTCCAAAAACAAGAAGACAGAGTGCTACGAGAAAATAAACGTACATGAAATATCCTATTTGCAATGCCGAGCACTTGACACATATCCAAGAGAGCAGAACAATAGCCCAAAATACAAATGCTAATAATATGTATAACATAAACTGAGCTGTATCTTCTAGCCTTCTCCAAAGCAAGTAATACTCCATGTGATTGCGACATATTCGTGCAGCATTTTTACACACAACGATAGGTATTTTAAGTATTTTCCTCAAGCGATCCAGAAATACAAGAGAAAAGGTGTAAAAATACGCAGTACATCGAAAAGATTCAAGACATGCCAAATACATAAGTATAAATTTGATGAATGTACATGTGATTATTGTTGATACTCCACGATATTTTGGGTCCGGTAATATTTCCTCAAATATATATTGAAACGGATGAAGACCAGTAATCAAAAATAGGATTGGAACTGTCAAAGTGCATGTTGCTATTATTGGAGCTACAGAGAACTTCAAAATAGTTAAAAAATATACCTTGTTTTTTCTGTTACGATATTTCCGACTGTTGAATTCTAAATTAAAAGAATCATGAATGAGGAAGAACTTTAGGATAATTTCATTATTTTGACTTAATTAGTAACTTACCATTCATGATTTGATTGGCCATTTGCATCGTTTCGTTTGCAGAAGCCAGCATTAAATTCATGTTTTTAAATAGGACGTAGTCAATTGAAAGAACGGAGCCAAGGGAATAAAACGTTAGGAACATTACTACACTTTCAACTCTTTCAAAATTTTGTCGAGATTTTAAATAAATTGTAGTAAACGCGCAAATTATTACATATATGAACGTGTAAATTTGAATTAGCATAATAGGTAACCAGTTTTGGAAATTCAGTTCTAAACTTGTTAAATGAATGTAATCAGTATCCCATTGTATGGGAAATGGATACATGTAGAAAAAGAAATAATTTAAGAAAATGAAAACATTTTTTTCAACAGTTGATAGACTCATTTTAGCAAATGAAGTTGACTATAATATACAAGGAACTCAGATACATACTAAATCTTATAAAGGGTACTTTTTGCTTAATAAATTCGTTAAGTTAATAAATATGCCTTTTGGTATTCGTTAGCCTTCTTCAGTTCTGCGTAATCGTTAGTTAGTAACTCAATTCAACTGTAAAATGTTTATGGAGTCCAAGGATTCCCAATTAATAACACCTGTGATGCATTTCCTTCGAAATTTCAAAGTCAAGTAGAGGACAACCAGGAAGAAGCTATATTTTGGTAAGGGTAAAATATGAAAACATACAGTTTGCAAGACATAAGGACTTTCTAGAGTATGTGTGTTTCAAAAGATATGAAATTTTTACACGTTGGAAAATCAATTCTTATACAATGCCAAAAAAACTGTTTTCCTTTCCCCGGAAATATTGAATGACAGGTTTTTACTAAAAAAAAGAAGTAATTTCTGTAAAAATTGCTCCTTTTAGTTCAGGGTCACTGGGTTAAGTGCTTAGTCCTTGAGTAGTTTCATTATAATTTTACTTCATGATATAGTTACAAACTAAATTTATTTCGAATTCACCGAAGGTAAAAATTTGTGTTTACACGTTTTAAGTAAATATTCTTTAGTTGTAATTGATTGTGTTCAAAATACTAACGCAATAAAACGGTATTAGGATTTAAGATTTATTTGTTAAAATACTGCACCATGCCAATGGAATCTTTATAATTTAAAATTCTGATACGTGCACAAAATTATTGCATAACTTAAATCCATACAAGCTTCAGGTTTTCCAGTTATTCTAATGTCCCAGAAGTGTAACATTCAGAAAAACACTAAACACGTTCTAAAGGAACTTTAGTCTTAAATATTCAAAAATGACTAAACTGGCAGCCAGTAAGGTAATTAATGTTCTTAATAGTCGAAAATTTCAATTGCATCAAAACAACGTAGCAACAAAACTGAAAAGAATTCTGTAAAAAAGTCACTTCCGATCCAGTTAAAAACGCCATATTTAAGTCTAATGGGTTGAGATGCTAGAGCAAGCAGCAAAGTTATCTTATTTTGATAAGTCCTTTTATGCGCCAAATTCTTTTTAGCCCTGATAACATTGATCTTCACTGCAACACGGTCCATATTCAAAATATTGGAAAATTGAGCTACAACAAAGATTCCTCCGAAAACAAGAAGGACCAGTGAGACAAAGAAATATACGTACATGAAGTATCCTATTTGTGCGGCAAAGCTTTTTACGCAAATCCACGTCAAAGATACGATAGTCCAAAATACAAATGTTAATACGACATACAACCCTATTTGAATATAATTCTCCATTGTTCTCCAAAGCAAGTAATATTCCGTGTGTAGTCGGCATATTCTAGCAGGATTTTTACCTAAACTAATAGGTATTTTGAGCATTGTTTTAAAGCGATCTAGGAAGACAAGCGCAAAAACATAAAAATAAGCCACACATCGAAAAGTTTCGAGACAAGCTAAATTAAGAAGAACGATTTTGGCAAATGTAATCGAAACGATTGTTGATACACTACGATATTTAGCATCAGGTAAGAGTTCTTCCATTATGTAATAAAATGGATGACGACCAGTAATCAGGAACACTACTGGGACAAGTAAACTACATGTTGCCGTTATTGGGGCGAACGAGAACAACAAAATGGTTTGGAAATCCACCCTGGTTTTCTCATGGTGGTGTCGTTTGGTACAGAGTTCTGAAATTGAAACAAAATGATTACTTAGATTGAAAAAAACAAATTATTTTAGACATTTACATTTACCAGTTTTAAATATTTTCTCCAATTGAACCATGGCATTGAAAAAATTGACACCCAATTCTAAGTCTGAAAGGAAGACAAAAACAATTAGAACTATTGAACCAGAAGCAAAACAAGTGATCAGTAAAACTATAGAGTCAATCCGTTGGAAATCTGCTCGGTTGCTAAAATAAATTGCAGTAAATCCACATAACATTGAATACAAAAATGTGTATATTTGAATTATGATAAAGGGAACCCAATTCGGAAAAATTGGTCTTAGACTAAATAAACGAGTGTAATTTGCATCCCATTGCAATGGAAACGAATGCAAGTAAAAATAGAATTCTTTCAGGAAAATAAACACATTCTTTTCAACATTTGACAGAACCATCGTATATGATCGAACTGCCCCGCCTAAACTTTCTTCATTTATATAGGTTTACGTCTAGTGTTCAGGTAGAGTAAGAAACTGTAATTTCGTCATGTTTTTATACTTCCTTATTGTCATTAAATAAAAAACCAATATTGAAAACTAATTTTTTCTTGAAGTTGTAA
>JAQIWN010004368.1:0-11347 GCA_034699025.1 Entomobrya cf. arborea Gr-Col-00668 | reverse complement strand
GACAGACAGACGGACAGACAGACAGACAAACATGATAAAGTCAATACTTGCTGACGCTTTGCTTTCAGCTACGTAATAATGTTTAATAGCATAAAACTAATGCAAAATCTGAATCCTATAAATTAAAATGTCAGAGAAATCGGTTATCCTCGTCGTGGGCACTTTCACATCCATTCACACATACAACATACATAACATTGACATTCCGTACACTCCTCGTCATTAGTAAGCGTGATGATGGATGAGTATGAATTGTGTGAGTGAGTACCAAAGATATTCACTTGAAATCTTTACTTATTCATTTGTACTTTATATCTTAAAATACACCTAAGCTCAACTATTTTGATTTCTTTACTGTGTATTCTGCATTAATAACTAATTGTTCCTTCCGTTGATTGACTATACACTAATATCACATATTATTAGACCTTTCAATAAAACAAGCAATTGTGAAAATGGTATATTATATAGTATGTGGAATTATATAATACAAACATGTTCTTTCCGACGGAACACCACGCCGACATTTTTTTTGCAATATACTATCAACTATCAACAGATGGCCAACAAATTGACTTTACCAGACGCATGCGTTTGAATAGCTTGTTTTCGGTTAAATTATGTATGCAAGACAAAAAAGGCTCTTTATCTACCATTTCGTTGGAAGGCTTGACGATTGCTAAGGATCAAAACGACCATTCAATTCGAATTTTTCAGTTTTCAAGTCATCAATGATCTTGACTTGATTTATGAAGATGATGAGCAAAACGTTGAACTTCTTCACCCAAAACAGGCGAAACACTCTTATCCTACTTATTCATCATTAGACCTCTCAAACTTATGAATTGACATATTTTTTATGCTTGCCCATTTATCACTGATCTTTAGCAAGTGGACGTTTCATAAGAATTGAATAGTTTTGGGACCATGTCTATTTGCATATTTTGACATATTTTGGGACTTATCTGCATAAAACATATTACAGTAATATTTTATTGATTTACTAGAATATTTTCTGTGAACGATCATTTAAACCGATTTGTCAACTAAAATATACTAAAATTATAATGATCTGATGTTCAGCAGTTAGTAAAAGACAATAAAATGTTAGAAAAATAGCATAAATTGTTGTATTTTCACAGAATGAGATAAATTTAGAAGGCCAGTAGGGTTTTAGTGTGTACAAATGACGTAAATTTGTTGAAAACACCTTAAATTTGCCTGATTTACTTGCATATTTACTGGAATATTTTAGCAATTTATGCTGCATATTTCATCGGTACTATGCTCATATGTTTGGGAGGTCTATTCATCATCATTGAATCGACCTCTTTCAATAATCCAAAATCAGAGATAACAAGCATTTTTTTGCATTTTGCATGAAAACAACAATTACAAACAAAGTATTTGAGCGCGCCAAATTTAAAATATTGTTTGTAATACCTCGAAATACAAATTGTATCTGTATTCCTCCAACATCCAATTTCCTCGGTCTCTTCTTCATTTTGTCATAACTTTCTCGTCACTTGTCTTGTACATTACCATACATTTGTATGCATTAAAAAATTGATTGCACTATTGCATTCTATCTGTGTGTTTAGTGTGTGTTCTAAATTATCGTCAAGTAATAAACTGATGACTAGCTGACAGATAGTCATCTAGGGGCAAATAAAACCATCAACAACCGCGAATCGGGCACAGCACTTATGATTGTAAAAAGATAGTCAAGCGAACAGGGAGAAATAACAACAAAAAATATAGCTGTAGTCCGTGTTTGTGTAGTAGTCACGTCACATTTACTTTTCGTTTAATGATAGTGATTGCAAATTAGAATTAAAATTAGCAAGTGATGAGATAAGTCTGATATAAGTGTTACCTATGGTGATAGTTTAGCTTTAATTTTTGTGATTGTAGTCAGAGTTGAGTTTGATCATTATGCCACATAAAAGGAGGAAGGCCAGGAGGAACCGGCCGAGGCGGCCACCAGTCCAACGTGCTAATGGTAATGGTGAAGATGGAGGGGCCGCAGAGGATAATGTTATCGCACCTTCTGGAGGGAACCAGGTTATCGAACATGAAGTTGCGAACGTTGTTGAAGATGTGGGCGAACTAGCGATTGAAGATAATGATAACGAAGGCTTGGCTAGGCTGCCCCCAGAAGTAAGTCTGAAGACATAAATAATTTCGAATTAAAGTTTTCATAGTGATAAAGATATTAATTGAATTTTAATGATTGTGATTGCTGCAGATGTGGATGAAAGTGCTATCGATATTGGACTTCTACCCCAACTTCGAAATGGTTACCAGGCGATTGGTGTGCAAAACCTGGAGGAATGTTATTGATGGGCAAATGACATTTCAAGTAACGTTGAATGAAAAGAAAATTGATGTTGGTACTGTTATGAGCCACATTCGAGCGAAGTCTTGTGTTGTAGTTAGTCTACTCAAGCCGATTCGTCCTTATCAACTGGTTTTGAGTGAGCCAGAAAAACTGAAGAAGTTATGTTTGTGGGGACCTATCAGTGCGAAGAACATGATATACTTTGCTAAGCGCTTCTTGAATGTGGATGATCTGCATTTTAATGCATCGCCTTTCGCACGTCGATCCCGGCATGACAGTTTCCTGGTCCCAACAAGGAAAGAAGATATAACCATATTGACCAACTGGCTGGGGCATCTTGAAAAGATGGAGTTCTCCTTCATTTATTGCAATCAAGTTGAACATCCTTGCATGAGTCCAAGCTATCAAAATCTTTTAAGCCGAGTCTTGCCAGAGTTAAAAACTTTAGTGATTGGAATAGATATAGAAAAGAGCAGTTACGATACCGCAGTGGATGACGTGGTGAAGTTTGTCGCTCGTAATCCGAGTATCAAAACGCTATCTTTACAGATACAGTCGAATGAGATTCATCATGATAATATCAATACTCAGTTGAATCATCGTTACCAGGAAATTCTTTTGGACACTTTGAAGCTACGCTTTGATTGTCCAGTAGAATTCCGTCGGTTCATTCCTCTTATCCAGAGGCAAACAAATCTGAAAGAATTGCGGATTATATTTCGGTTAAAAGTGTGTTATTGTAAGTCTGAAGTCATTTTAAAATGTAGTATTGATTCAGTAAAATCAGTTTTTACATTATAAGTAATATTTATTCATTTTTTTGGTTAATTTTTAGCATTCAATTTACCAGTAAACGTCCTTCCACACGTTGAGTGGAACGAGATTTTGGGAACATTGGCTGAAACTATCCGTCAGAATAGTTTGGAGTCATTGGAAGTTTACAATTTCCATATTCGGACGATTTTTGATATGGCTCCGTTCCAAGGCCTGAGGAACTTGAAGAAACTCATTCTAACGAAGTCCAATCTGGCAGCCACCACCCAATCGCGCGTAATTAACTTGGATCTACTTCCAATCACTTTGGAATCGTTGAAACTTACCAATCTGGAATGTTCTACCTGTGATTTGGAGCGATTTTTAAACAACGCCTCAAATCTGAAATATCTTGAGTTAGATCCTGCCGGTGAAGTTGATGGTGTCGGGATCTACCCTAATGGTTTGCGGAGTTTGTTTCACAAGAGAACAATGAAGAGAGCTTCGTTCAAACGCATGGCGCGGTGCAGATTTAATGTCCAAACTATAAATGGTCAGGATTATATTACTCTGGACGAATTTACTATTCAAATTAAAAATTTTTACTCCGTAGATATCGATTTTTGATAACAGATAACAGATTATGAAACAATTTAATATACAGATTTTTTATTATTCTCAAATATTGTAGTCTCAAATGTTTACAAATAACGACACCGAACAAGTTGTAAGACATACAATTTAGATGTAGTATTTAATGAGTAAAAGTTATTTAATGTTTTTATGCAGATAAAACTTGGATAGCTATATTTAGTTATTTTATTAAATTGTTTAACTGAGGCATCTTTTAATTCTGATTTCCATCTTTTGTCCGGGCTGACGACAAGCCAGTTCTGGCCGGCAATCAATATCATCGTTGCAGGATTGATTTATTTGTCCATTATGAATTTCACTAGAGTTCCTACATCTTCCCTGAATACAATCAAGGCCCAACATACAATAAACTGAGATTCCATTGTCATTTCCACAAGGTCCTCCTCTCCCAACCATACATTTCTGTGTATCAACCTCCCATGTAACGGGCCACACAAGTCTATCGGCAGGAGCAGTTCCGCGAGCACAGAAACAAACGTCATTTTCTCGGCACTTAAAATACAAAGAGCTTCCAGGACTGTCCGGTGACGTGAATTTGCATCCCTTGTCCGTACACTGCCGACTAAAGTCTGGATACAATTTAGCTACTGGAGGCGGCATTTTGTTCATAGCTGATACCGAAAAGTACGCACTGTTTATTTCAAAGCCCACTAGATAAATGGCTACTATGCATATCATCCAGGAACAACGCCATTGATTTCCAGGCATCTAGGTTTCATTAAAAATCATAAAATTCATACTTAAACAAGGGGATTTAAAATTTTAGTATCGATTAGGTCATGAAATAAATTGCCGATTGTGATCCGAGGATATCTGATTTATAACAATTTTCTACGACAAATACATATTATGTCGTTTAATTCATAACTGTTACTACGAGCAAGTATTGTAAGGTTTAAAAAATCTGAAGGAAAAACTAACATTTTTTATTATGTAATCTGTGATGTGCCTTATCATCTCTTAAACTCGGCATTTTGCGTATGATTTGTTTTGCAAATACATAGTATGAAGTATAGTATTTTGATAAGGTAAATATTAAAAGTCACGAACCTTAGCGTTTGTACCTAAATTTGCTCTTTCAAATTTAAACGTGTGCACAATGTGGTTACAAGGCCTTATTTTCAGGCTATTTCAGGTCTGATATTTTAAAAAAAGAGCTTGCACTTGTATTTCTGGAAGTCGCACTGAATACTATATAAACTTATAAACTTTATTCTGAAAAATAAAGAAGATAAAGAAGTTAAAATATGGCTAATTGCACTAGTTTTGTTTTGAGTTTTGAGGATCACTATAAAATATGTACCAATCCCACTGAATTCCTGGACAATGTTGTAGTGTGTCCTTATGTTATGAAAGCTTCATGTGAGGATTTGTCCTTCTATAACACTGCATGCAAAAAAGCAGCCACCAGTCGCCAGTCACAGTCACAGCAGTCACGTTGCCAGGTAAAATGCAAAGGCAGAATGCAGACGCCAAGTTACTATGCACCTGAGAGTGAGATGAGAGTCTCATCAACCCATCATGAGACCCTGTAGGTATTTGAAGCAAAACAAAAGAAGTGAATGGTATCGTACATAAAAAATGGGCATATGTTGCTTAATTGTTACGTCATCATCATCATCATATTTCAATGTCATGCCATCAGTGGCCAAGTTACCTTGCAATATTAAACCTAAACCCTTTTTGTATTATGCATTCCCTCATTTGCATTTGAGATAGTTGATGTGTCTCATTATTTATCCTACTACGCATAGATGGTCAGTCTTTTGTGAACTAATCATTGCTTCAAGAGAATTTCATAGAAATTCTTTTTAAAAGCCACGCATGTCCATTTCAAGAAGTCACTACTTTCTATTGTAGTTCATTTCCTTCGAACGCGATATGTAATATTATACAATTATGCAATCTAATAGTTTTTACACTTAACACATAGCGATTACAAAATATAAAATGATCAATACCGTTTTTTATTCATGCAAACCAACAATCATGTATGCAAATAATATAAATCTTTTACCATTTCTGGAGATTTTTCATTATATTTATAGCGTTCAGTTCAAAACTAAAAAACGATTCATTTTATTGAACACATAAATAGGCCATTGGAAAATTTTCAGATTTCGATTGTCGCATTTATTTTCTCCGACCACAATTCCATTACTCAAGTAACAACAAATTTTAACAAGGGTTATCATTATTAAAAATGGGTTGGAAAATATTTGAAAGATCTTTTGAAGAGTATTCCTTATAAATGTTGAAGTATGTATTATATAAAAAGCCTTATATTCTATATTGATAGTACTGACACGTTAATAACTTAGGGAAACATAAGTGGTTAATTGGTTAATAAATAAGTAAAGCTTAATTAAATGCACAGCTAAAAATTAAACGGATAAATGCTACATAATAAATAAACCATATTATGCAGCATGACCCTCAGTCCTCTAATAATGTGAAGATTATATTTCATAAAAACTAGCACTCATGATTAATTTGTTTTAATGATTACACTATTTATATTGCTTTACTTTTCTTATATTTTCTTCTTTTGTAGAGAATAGAAGGTAGCATGATATTTTGGCAGGATTGTATTGTCCACGCATAAATAATTAAGTAGAATAGCTTTAAAGGTTAAAATTCATCATGTTTAACTAAGGCCTCTCCAAAGTCAGTCGCTTGGGAGCCAACAAAAACGTCGTACTTATCGAGCACCTCTTCTTTACTAAGCTTTCCATCTGCATCAGCATCTGAATTGTGGATTAAATGATTGGACTCGGCTTCTGCGTGATCATAGTCATCAGGCAAAATCCATTGCTTTACCTGGAAAGCCCAAAAATATCATGTAAACTAGAACAAACAAAAGTGTACCGCAATGAAAAACTATTTGATATGCCTACCTCTTCATGATTTAGCTTGCCATCCCCATTTTTATCCCGATATGTTCTGAAAGAATCTCTTTCGTTTTCCACCCAGCTGGGTTCTTCGTCACCTGGTTCGCCTCGGTACAAATCCCCTATAATAATTGATTTAAAAGTAGATAAAATCAAGTATATAACATACATAAAATAAATTAAGGGCATTAATCATGCAATCAATCAATCAAACTTACGTATATACTCTGCCAATGAGATATGTCCATCCCCATCCTTGTCAATATCCTCAATCGTTTCCATCACGACCACATCTTGCATATGAGGAGCATCTTCTGGATGGATAAAATTCAGAAACTCTTCTTGTGACAAAGCATCGTCACTATCAACATCAGCCATTTTCCATCGGCGCCTGTCCCTTTCCTGCATTTTAACGTACACTCCCCTTTCAGTAGAACCTTCAGGCTCAGAATCCAGAAATTCATAGTTGGACCGCTTGTACTCGGACCAGTACAATTTTGATTTGCCATGCGGGTTTTGCACTCTCCATTGCTGTTTTGCGTCCTGAATGAAGTACCGTTTTTGAGTCCAGTCAATCCACTTCCGTAATTCATCTTTATCAACAAAGGTATCCTTGTTTGCGTCGATTTTGTCAACAATTAATCTGCAATGTAAAAAGGAAAAAAATGATTAGCTGTATTTTAATCGTTACAACAAAAACGTTTCATGTGTCATTTACATGTGTATTTAATGTATGTCATTTGATCTTTTATAACAACATTAATGCAGTTAATATTTTGTAATCTTATTAAAAATGTTGACTTGACATAGTTATACTATTACGGCTGTGTTTGATTATGCTACTCAAGTATGTCAACTGCTTGTAAAACGAAAAAAAAAAAATGAATGAATGGATTTTATAATGAATGAAGTTCAGCTGTGTTGAATTGATAAAAAGGCAGCATTAGTTAAAATACAGCGTACCCCAGTCGACGTCGAGATTCTTCTGGAGTGAGGTCATCGAACTGCTTCGCATCTTCTCCAAGAAATGCTTCATGGTCGTACTTAGGATTATGTTCTCCATCTTTGAAGTGCTCTTGGTCACTTAAACTCTGTTAAAATATCAAACAAACAAACAAATATATTAAAGATCGTCTAAATTATTTTCCCATATTCAAAACAGAACGAATCAAATCAACAATTAGAATTCTCACCTTGTCAAGAACACGTTTACTGTCTCCATACGTTTTTGGCAGTGTAAACGCAGTGCAAAGGGTAACAGCAATGGCAAATGTCATCAGACTTTGAGCCATTTTTGATGAACACAATAGTAACATTAAACAAATCACTGAGAAAAAAACCTTTCACTTTGCGTCGTATAAATCCTGACTATCAAAAACAATACCAGGTCACAGTTATCAAACCACCATCAGCCCTTAAATCATTAACCCTATTTTTGTATAAAAACACCCATTCCCAAAAAACAAAGGAATTTCTAATTCACCATTCTCTCTAAAGTCACACTTTCAAAATGTCGTTAACCCCAACTTCATGAAAAGTTAATTGTTTGTCATTCACCATTCACAGCATTTTCACTACAAAGTCCACAAAGCCGGCTGATTGCATTAAAACATCGCTCACTGTCACGTTACTTGGTTTGGTAGTTTTGCTAGCTTGCTTGCTGGCAATCACCTGTTCAATGTGCTGATTGCAAATAGATCGGGTTGAGATGAGATTCTGCTGACAAGGTTCCGATGATGATGCTATCCACCCACATTCTTTGTTGAGGTTTTGCTATCTTCCTTACCACCAAAGCTGCATGCAAAACTGCTACCACAATTTAGTTTTAACTTAACATTTAACTAATTAACACTTTTATTTCCATAAATAACTAGCTTGAAACTATAAAATCCTCTCTTCAGGGTGTCTACTAAAGACTATCTGACTATCTGTTTATTCATAACTTTTAAAACAAACTAATTACAGATTACAGTGTTCTTCTACCTCCTCCCCACCACCGCTTTTTAAAAAACAGATAAACTGACGTGAACCTTTCTTGTCTGATGACTATACTACGACTGAGAACAACACTAATTCATTTCTTGCTGTTTATATATTTCCTCGTTTTTAACTGACTTTTGACTTGATTAACTATTTCAATGATCATATATTATCCTTATCATTGAAAATACAAAGTTTTATTTTATTACATTTTATCAACATAAATGCAATTATATGCAAAACAAGCAGTAACACAGACAGAGATGTCTTCCTCTTTTGCTGTATCTGTGTTTATTGTTGCACTGCACGATGATAGACTGCTGTGAACTGAAAAAAGATTTTCTGGAATTTACTATGAAAGGTAACCCTTTCACATAAAAACACCCACAAGACGAAAAAACACGTATGCTTAGCTGATTGGAAAAAGTCAAGAGATCTCTCTCTCTGGACGACGATCTGGCTTGACATATAAACTTTACTTACAGGAAGCCCATGCCTTGTCGTCGTCGTCCCACTTATATCACAGAAATAACATGGTTTTTATGAAGCCTACAAAAAATGCATACCCCTTTTTTCTATATTTTAATAAGTAGAAAAGATGATGGGGTTTTAAAAGAAATATCCCATTTCGTTTTTCATATCTGTGCATACATTACAGTTTACAAGCATGTTTTTTTGTAATGATCACCGTCGTCGCCGTGCTTTATGGATTTTACCGATCAACTGCCTAGTAAGTTGTGTGTGGTGAGTGGTGAAGTCATTCATTCATGAAATGACTTTACTGACTTTTCACTTTCCATTTCCATAAACATATTTATTTCTGCATGTCTGGATAATATCAGTTTTGTGCATCGATATATTTTTTTCTATATTTTTTTTACCAATATTCATGTTGCGATTGCGATAATTATGATTGTAATTGATATTATCGTTTGGAGATATAACAGGAGAACCGACTGGAACAACATGGTGTGTGTTAAAAAAAATAAATGGGCAACTTTTTGGTGACTGATGAGTGAAAATGCATAAACGTAAAAAATGGTTTCATGGTCATGTCATATTTTTAATTGTAGATATATAACTAATGAATGATTTTCTGGAAAAATCAGTCCAGATTTTTTTGGGTATATATATGAAAAAATAACAGTGAATGAAATTAAAAGTTCTAGATTTTACCATTAGCTCATATTATTATTACTTTATTTACAGGTTTACTTTTGGTGAAAAGTATATTCAATATTAATATATTATTAAAAATTTATGCGAGCATTCTCTTTATGAAATAGGCTATGACGTACAATCCATTATATATTTTTTCATTTTATACATTACGATCGCTGAATTAATTTAAAAAATGATGAACAATTTGATACGAAAAAAAGATTCATTTAGCATCTTCACTTTCTTCCGTGTCGGGTAAGCTGAAGCGGTGGGCAATTTGTAGTGCTTCTCGAAGACCCTACGCAAATATAAAAGATCAATTTACAAAATGTTAAAACACTTCAACCAATCAATAACATGTAAGTCTTCACTTCAGGCACATAATTAACTTCAATATTTATTACACACCTTATTCTCTGTCCATAGACGACTTATCAGTTCCTCTTCCCTTAAAATGGCCTCTTCATCCATACTAATGGCTTTGCGCATGACTAATTTCATCTCATTCATTTTCTCAGTTGCACCTTCCAACGCCTATAATTAAGAATTAAAAATAAAGACGTTCTTAAATCATGTCACATTTAAAAGTTACACATAACTGATAAAAAATAAAAATGAGAATATAACTGTATTGCACTTTCATTTACCTTCGTGTTAGTATCCATACTCTTCAACAACTGCTGATCATACTTCTGGCACTGCATTAATTTTGAAACGTGCTGCCGATATTTAGACATGATAAGGTCAATGGCGTTTTGTTGCTCCTCCAAAGCAATTTTCAAATCTCTATTCTCCTGTTGCAGATCCATTATATGTTTGTTCTCCTGCTGAATCCCAGCCACCAGCGCCATTCGGGGCCTTTCTGACGCCAAGTCATTAAGCTGGGCAATATCTTCATTGTACTGTGGAGGAGGACAAGATGAAGTGGATGTAGGTTCCATAATAACTTTTATTACTTTACTATTAAAAATGTGACACTTAATTCAATTCTAACTAAACTCAACCGTTAACCAAATTCAAATTAAAAATCCAACTTGTTACGATGTTACGTAATAAAAAAACTCGTGAATGAACAACACAAAAATAATTCAGTTAGTCAACTAGTTTTTTTTTTCTTGGTCACTGCCAAATAATAGTATAATCCTATCACATCGTAACATAACCAATAGACCAAAAAAAATGTATCACCTCATCACCTCACACAAAACCAAACCACCACTCAAGTTAATAAAAATAAGTTGCAAATACCAAATCTACAATCCACCATCCAATTTTTTTTTCGCATACCTGTTTCATCGCTTGAACTTCCTGACAAATAGACTGCACCTGAGACACGAGAACATCAGCCGCAGATTCTCGTTCTCTAAGACGATTAGACAGCTTCTTCGCATCGTTCAAAACATCTTGAAATGTTAGGGCCATGGCGGATTTTATTCAATAATCTGAAAATTCCACACAAAACTCATCGATTCATTAACTCTGCAATGTCTTCATGATAACGGGTGTGGGTGAAGGGACCAACAATCAGCGCAGGTGTTACAAGTTACAATCACCTAACCAAGTTTAA
>JAQIWN010004367.1:0-11349 GCA_034699025.1 Entomobrya cf. arborea Gr-Col-00668 | reverse complement strand
ATGCATGTAGATAGTATGAGTACTAACAGTAACAGTTCGAGAATATCAATCTAGTGTCAAGTTCGACAATTTTTCTTTCCAATCATTCCGTTATGGAAGTTCGTTTCTTGTAATTGTTAAAGTTTAGAAAAATATAGAGGCATTTTTTATTACCTTTAGAACACTTTTTAAAAATTTTCTTAGTGCCTTTTATTGCAAATATAAATAGGCAATAATGAAATAAGAACATATATGATATGTTATTGTATGGCAAACCGTATAACGTACAAGGTCACAAGGTTGTGTACGTAAAACATTTATAACTTCTTGTATTCTGTTTTCAACTTAATATGCACACTTTATATTCGATTTCAGAAATTATTAATGTGATCCTTGTTGTCTTCATGTGACACGTGTACAAAACTTTTAACAACGTATGTAATTAAACAAAATGGTATCAAGAGAACAAACACCAACATATATGGTAGGAATCAGTTAAAACTGTTTAAAAAAAGTAATTTTCAAGCCTTCAATGACAATAGTTTGTTTCCAGTGACGGAGAACTACAGATTTATGTCCAGATTTCTATTCTCTAATCAGTTATCTTGAAATTCTATAATCCATTATTTACGATTTCAGATTTATTTGTTTTCATTGCAAAATCATCGAGTGCAGCCGTTTTTATTGAAGATTTACCAACACTACACATAAATAGATGTATTTTTTTCTTACCTACGTATCCAGAAATAATTTGCCCATTTCTCAAGTAAGTTCCGAATTCATTTTGTTTAGGCGACTGGGCGGGCTTGCCGAAACACCCAGTGACACAGAAGAAAATCACACAAACATTTATTATGTAAAAGATAAGGGGCCTCGTCCAAAGCTTGCTCGCTTGCATTGTCCAGCAACTATTCGGCTTTGCATTTGAAACTCAATTCGTTATACAGTGAATCCCAGAAGATAACATACACATATCTTATTTTATTTGAGATTGTGGGGATTCACAAAACTTTCACTTCAAATCGAACTTTCTCCTTTTTTGTCACGTAAAAATATTTGCATTTGTGTGTGTGTCAGTCGTCGTGTGGTTTCGATTTAATTTAAGGAGACTAGCTAAATAACAAATCTTATTTTTTAGCTAATCTTATCCAAAAAGAAAAAAACTTTCCTCAAACCCTGTGTTAGTGGTGGTGTGTGACTGGCTAAAAATGCAAATATTAAAAATATATTTTTATAACTTTCTATAATTTTCACTAATATAGTTTTTATTAAAAACTAAAATCACATTTAATCGTTGTTACTTAATTTAAAAAATTAAATTCGTACATTTCTACCGTGAATTTTCTACATCACGGTAAGTGTGCAAAAAAGTTCCGTCATTTTTCCCCCAACAATTTGTCTATCAAAATAATTCTCTTTTTGCTGTGTTCCTTACAGCCAAACACCAACACACAACTACTCCATTTATTTTTAGCTTTATCCATTCATCTTGCAAAACAGCAAGAGCGAACGAGCGCAATATTCCCCTTGATAAAAAGAAAGGAAATTTTTTGTGAAGAGAGAGAGCATGAAAGTACGTACGTAAGAGAAAAGCAATGTGATGTGAAAGCATAAAAGGGTATAAGTTAACTTCGATGTCGATGTGCCTATATACTCCACGTTATTCGCTATGCACTCTCAATTTAACTGCCCAAGCAAGGAGAAAAGGAACACTTGTTCAGACTCACTCAAACAGAAGCCCACACACAAAACTCATGGAATTGCATGTAAAAGTTATATGGCAAGTGAGTGGAAGGAAAACAACATCACAACCAACCACCATCATCATCGGTCACAGGGTTACCTCCAGTGACTAGTGACAACACTCATTCTTCGAATTATTACATACGACACAATCGGCAAGTAAACTGCTAACCTTATACAATGGGACACACGCAAAAAAAAACTTTTTGGTATGATGGTGGTATGGTATATATATGCATGAATGTCGGTGCCTATTAAACACTACTAACAGGTAAGTTAATAGCAAGCAATATGTCATATAAATTTTTATAACTAGATAGTTTAGCATAAAGTTATACAAGAAAACTCATAAAACATTACAGTAAAAGCTGTAATGACATCTTATATGGGCCACACTTATAGTACTAGCACCATTATACAAGCAGTGGTGGTGGAGATCATAATGATACTGATGACTATAATAATAATATCCCGTAGAACATCTTGGTATGTTGTACGTACATACAAAGTGAAGGCCTACCTTGTTGAATGTACACACGAATATGAACTTTAAACTTACATTAAAAGGAATGAGGAACTGTACAAAAAAGTCTGACGTCTTTCTCCGCTGTTTTGCGCGCAGAAGTATGTATATATGGTAATGTACTAGAAGCTCCTTTCTCCACTGCTGGTCTGGTGAAAGTTGTTTGCTTGCTTGGGAAAAGAGAGATCATTGCATGCTTTACTTTCACCCTGGTATATATTCATAGCCAAAAAAGGGAAAAAGGACACCGTACCTCCTGTAGGCGTTATTATTCCCATATATTATTCGGTAGGTATGCCTTGTGGTGTACGATGACTGTATTTGAATCTCGTAGTATGCATGCTTTTATGGGTAAAAGTGTGTTGTGCGTGGGGAGAAGAGTCTGTTTTACTTGTTCAATGTTTAGTTTGCTGCTGTATTGTATATGTTATGTATATTATATCCATGTGTTTTGCACAGATTCAACAAGAGAGCAGAAAAAAACAAGAAAAGTGAGGAAAGGAAGCGGAGAGGGAAGTACAACACAAGACCAGAAGAAAGAGAGCTTGTTAGAATACAATCTGCTGAGAAATGCGCGATTTTGGGAGCTTTCCAAAGTTTTCTCTTCGTTTTCACCAGGGCTGTATGTAGAGTCAAGGCTGTCCAGTCTTTGCATTGTGTAATGTTTCCTGTATGGAGAAATCAAGTAGGTGATGTACCATTCTAATTCTTCCTATATGCTTCTCTTTATATGTAGCAGTGTTAGAAATTTCTCCATGTTCATCTCAACAGCTGGGACGCGATAGTTTATTCACAAAATAGGAGATGATGATGAGTATGGACATTCGACGACGACTTTTCCGGAAACTGGCTTCGGTTTAATTCGGATTTAGCTGCTTTAACGTTTTTATTTCTTGAATATGAGTTTAATAAGAGTCTACCTTCACATAACACAATACACATCACATCATTTTAACAAGTGGTATAGTTTATACAATATAGTTGGTTGTATTTTATTATGAGTGGAAGCACTATTATTTTGGCAACGTGGGTTGAATATGAATGTTGAATGCATGAATTTTATTTCATTCCAAACTGTGACATCGACATCTAAAAAGTCACTTTACTATAATGGAACAACTTTAGTTTGTTGAAGGTGTAGGCAGATGCTCATTTTTGTGAACAGACAAATAATTCCACCACCAGCTTTTCGTTTTCTGTGGTTGTACTTTGTACTACAGACAAACTAAAAACTTCGGAATCCCATCGCGCAGTAAAGAATGTATCGAGTAAAAAAATAATAATGAGTTACTCCATTCAACGTCATCATTATTAATCCTTAAAAGTTGCTATTTCAGACATTCGAGAAATGAACATGTAATTAATATACAAACAATGTTCGCTATTCCAGTCAAATGTCCCAGTACACAGTACGCAGCATTTTCCGTTTCCTTTCGTTTGCTAACCTCAACTAATGCATATATGAAATTCTCCATTATTACCTTGTTTATTTGGAGAATTTTCCATTCCTTCATTTTTGGTGATTTAGAGACAACAGATTCATCTTACATAATTTATAATGTACATGCCCAATATTATTTTCTCCAGCAGAAACCTTGCAAAGAACATATACGTATTGATTTGCCTGTCAAAGTTATGCTGTCATCTGTGTCTGTGACAGTTGATTAAATGAACTTTGTCAATGAAATGTCATACACCATCCATCTGCAATTAATTTTTGAGACACTCGCTTGCTTACTGCTGTAAGCTGTAATTGGACAAAGAACTGATCGTGAGCTGAAAGAATGACCTATAATAGACTACATGTATGTGTTTTGTTCACTCTGCGTCACGCTGTCGATAAAAGTTTAATAATTAGTGCCTCTCTAACTAATGAAGCTAATGGTCACTGATATAGGAAATCGGTAGCAGCAGATTATTTGTACGGACAACCAAAACCACAAAAACCGACAATCCATTGACCACTTTGATGCTTTCATGTCACAACAGAATATGACGTTAACATAATGCCTACATATAATCGTCTACATAAGTGTGCAAATATGTATATAAAAATGTATGTAGGTGGCAACTTTTGCTTACACAACAGAGAACAACTTCATGATATATGTACTTTGCACGTTTTTGGAAGCAAGTTTTTTGATAGAGATAATTGTTGTCGTTTCAGCTCCAATTTCCAATGTTATTTCCAGATAGCAAACTAGACAGGGTAGTAGGTTTCATTCAAACGTTTTGCTACATGCAAAAAGACATAATCATCATATAACTTTGATAGTAGTATCAAAAGTAGTAATAATAAATCAATTTCAATTTACAGCAGAAGCATTTACGCGTACTGGAATTACAGCCTAGCCAACTGGATGTCTATCTATGAAAGAAGTCATTTTTGTAGTTTTCGCAAATGTTCTGCATAATCTGCTTAAAAGCATTGTTCTGGCAGCTTTAGGGAATATTAGGCACTAAAAAGAAGTGAGGATTCATGAGGAAAATGGATTGGATTCTTATTTTCTTATTACTGAAATGAAACGAGATTTATAATAGCAGAATATTTTTTTCTACTGCATTGAATGGTGGTAGGGAAAGAGAACATCATAATAATAGTGTTTTCCCATCTGACAAGTAACGATATAAAAACGCTAGTGCAATCAAAACGAGAACAATATGGTTTGATAGTCACAATAGATCTGCATAAATGAAATCTCAAAAAAATATGTAATTTTTCTAAGATTTTTTTTTGTTCTAATGTTACTCGTGGGCATTCATTCAGAATACTATGAAACTTATGTAAAAAAAACAATGTTCTATTACCACTTGCGTCAATCGTTCATTCTGAAATTCCACATTTTCTTCGTAGTTTTATTGTAGATAAGTAATTTCGCTTGGACCATGAGTGCATGTAAAACAGAAAAAGAATGAAGTAAGCATACTTTTTCCAGAAGATTTCACACATTTTTGGGAATATGAATTACATAAAGTAATCTCTTCCCTGCCGGTAATAATCGGCTTAGTTTTCCTTCTTATTGCTAAGAAATTACTTAATTTTTTGTGGTAGGCGAAGTAGAAGTATAAAAGCTATGTTCCCTGTGAAGGTTGCACATAACACGATTTTAAGATAGAAGCGTTAAGTACTATGGTATTAGGCATGTTATATGCCTGTTTCCTTTGTAGGCAAAAATATTTTTCGTAGAAAATTGCTAAAAATGTTTAATCATGCCTACAACCAAGTCGTTAGGTTGGAAGACGAGTTGTAGAAGTTTGTTGTACGTAATCTTGCAAATTTGAAAATTACACATTCTCCAATTATATGGCACCGAATTTCCCATTTCGTTATGTTTGCTAAAACTGCCACATTATGCCTCCAATTACATTGCCATTCCAAACGAAGCAAACAAGCTTGCATACATTTGAAACGACTACTGTGTGAGCAAACTTTTTTTGGCATTCTTGGTACAAGAAATTATAGCCCTGCTGAAAATAAGCAATGTGTCCTTTCCTCCGGTGATTCTATTTTTGACTCAATAAATGAGGTTCGCCACCTTTTCATTGATGACGTTTCACAAAAATAATAGAATTTTCATACTATATGAAAACATACATGTTTTATGTGACTCAGCTTTTGGCTTGCTAACAAAAGCTTGTTTTTGTTATGGACATGAACGAACTTACATGGGCCAAAAAACTGAAACTTTTTCCTACAATTCAATTCCATTTTCATGAGTATATTTTCTGCGTTCCGTGCATGCAAAGCCGTTATATTGCCACAAATATGTGAACAGTGGTATCTATATATGTGTGTTATGTTGTGAAGCTGGAGTAAAGTTAAAAAGCAGAGAAAAATATGTTGGAACATTTCACAGAGTGGCTGAGAAAATCACTATGCTCTTCTCTGATAAGAAGAAAGTAAAGGAGAATGAAAACTACACTAGCTGTAGTACATATGCCATTTATAGCCTTATAGCTTGCTTGCTACCTTTGAACTACTAGCATAGATAGTGAAATGTAATCGTTATATAGTATGTTCATATCACTTTGGTCCCGTTTCACAATATATATATGGCAAAGGGAACGCGTGGGTGGAAATGTGCACGTTTCACATTCACAAAAAGAGTTTATTCAGGAAGATGTTGCTGATCATGATGATGACGACTATGTGGCGAGAAGAAAAGCTTTACTTGTGCCAGAAAGACGGCGAGTGAGTAGGAAGCCAGCCCGGGTCGATATGCTATCATTGTTGGCATTCACAACTTTCTTTCTACTAACGTATACGTGATCTGTTCTGGAAAGCTATTTATGTTTGAAGAAAAGACAATTTGTTTACTTGTTTAGTTGATCGATTTTTATTGTATTTTCCTCATAATGATTTACAATTTAGAGTCTCAAGAAAGTTGAGATTGTGAACACCAAAAATGCAAAGAAGATTAAAACTTTACTGAATTGACAACTAAATATTTACACAAGAGAAAATTATACATAGTATAAACAAGATTTAAAATAACATAATTAATAGCTATTATTTCTTTGACACATGAATGCTTATGTATATATGTATACTTTATAAATGTAACAATTAGTACAATAAATGTAAATTAATCTTGAAGGTATAATAATTATCAAGAATTTTCTAACGTACAACTTTACTTTCACGTTTGGACTTTCTAATTAACTGTACATGACATTCGTTTAGAGTTGAAAACTGCACATTTCGGGCATGCATCCAGTCATCAGTGTCGCAGTGGTCCAATACTTTCATCAGCGTCATCACCTCTGGATCAATAACTTTGTTCAATGCTTTTCTTATAGCACCCTCGAAACTGACGCGATTCAAAGCTTGCCAAAATGAGACAGATAAGTTGCTGTGATCGAATAAATGTTGAACCGCATCTGTACTAAGGCCAAACTGTGGTAAACCCTTGCATATCTGATACAACTGTAAGCTTTTCATATTTGGAAATAGTTTTGACTCCGTCGGAATAGCATCAACCAACGTTTCAACTTCACTGACAGGAACTAGCACTTTTGACAAGCAAATCTCTTGAAGGCTTTCCGGTAAGAAACGAACATTAAACAATCTACTGACATTGATATTCTCTTTATTCTCAGCAGCATCATCATAATTCCCTGGCAGGTTATAATTTTCATCCCTCCTTCCTCGGACATTATTATGTTGATTATTATCGTGAAAGTAATTTCCTTCTAGGCTTAGCTTCACTAGATTCTTACATTCAGCTAAAGCTTTACAGTCCAACGGAAACAAAGAGTTTACACTTAAAGAGATCACCTTCAAGAATCCTTCATTGTTATGGAACATAGCTTTTGGGAAGGACCAGTCTTCATATTTATTCACGTACTGCATCATCTTCAATCGACATTGTTTTTTCAGCAAAGTTTGCCAAACGCTATTCAAAGTCTTACGCGACCAAGAGGATACAGCATCTCCTTCTAATGGCAAGTTATATGCATTCGCAATAATTGGAGGGACGATGGTATTTGGGCAAGCTATTACAAGTCGGTGTAGTTGCACGTTGCCCCAGTCGTTCTGCATGGTGCGCTGTATGGGTGACGACGACGAGCTTCCTGCGTACAGGAATGATGATGACAGTAATCCTGGACTGATCTGGATCTCTTGCTTCTTACGCATTCCAAATTCCACATTCCATTCGTAAGGAAAACTTACAACTAGTTCTTTTAGGCTTACATCATGTCTTACTACAAAAGCCCTCACAGCATCAATAAAATTTTCGGTTTCGTCCATGAAATAGGGTCCCACGAACTCGAATATTTTAATGCGACGAAAGAAGGAAGTGCTCAAAAAAGCTTTGAGATTCTTATGTACAGATTCTTTTCCAAGAGGATCATCCACTTTGAAAGGAAAGCTCAACTGGAAAACAGGATGCGTATAAAAAATTCGAAGATGAGTTAGGCAGCCAAGTCTCAGCGAGTGTTTTTCAAAAGATACTAGTCGAAAAACCATCAGATGGATTTTTAGAGTTGTAAGCCAATAAACGGGAGACAGGATAACATGGAAAAGCTTGTTAGATATTTTCCCGTAAAATGACAACTCTTCCACTAGCTCTGGTAACATGAAACCTTTCGGGGTAGCATTTCCGTTTACTTCTTCACTGGTCGTTGTAGGATCACCGTTGTAATTATCAGTTTCGCCTTCCATCAACTCGCCGAAGTGACATTTACGAATTCCCGCTGTAGACAATACTTCCACAGGCATCCATCTTATTTCCTTATGTCCTGGAAAATTATATACCAGTCCTTTACCAACATAAACGGTGAGTCCAATTTCAGAATTGATGATGCTCCGCCACTGTTTGCATACTTGCATGGACAATTCCTGTTCAGGGACTGACAACAGGTTGAAAATTTTCGTGAGCACCTGGAAACATGTGAATGCGAAAAAGATATATAATTACATTTGTAACAAGATAATGAATGTCATAAGTCAGTCAATCAAAAAGGTTAGAAGATATCCTCGTATTTTAGAAAGGAAACAACTAACCAGTAGAGGAAGTTTATTAATTGATGTCTCAACTTTTTTCTTGTTGACGTTCTCCATTTCGTCTACAATCTACAGCTTGCTTTTATTTTTGTAAAATGTTATGGTTCATTTGTCTATTTCAGCATATAAAGAAGGGGGAACGCTGCTACTGGCAGGAGTACATAAATAATATCCAAATATTAGCATGCAAACTTTTGATGCAATTGTTCAAAACTGCAAACTTCCAAAGTTTCGTAATATTTTCCAACAAAATGGACAAAGTTCAAAAGTAAAGGAAGTTCGGAAATTGATCGAACTCCTAAGTAGATTTTATATCAAGATCCCCATATTTGTATTTAGTTTCCATGCTGCATTATTCACTGAAGCTCAAATCTGTTAATATGATTACAATGCGTGGTACTAACTCAAACATGGTCACTTACTAGAATTATGCCGTCAGAATATTATAATAATTATTATTAATCAAGAACGTCATTGCAAACAAAAGCTTTATAAAAATGAAAAGCTGATTCTTGTTTCACTAAATTAAGATCTGTGCACAAAGGGTTCTTTGAGCCTGCAAACCAGCTCTAAGACCTGTTCGTGTGCAAAAATTATAGACTCATTAGAGTATTCACGAAAAAGGATCAAACTGACTTCTTGTTTTGGCATGTGCTCAACAAGTGAAGAAGATCTAAAAATGCAAAGTATTTAGCCTTGTTTCTTGGCTGGATAATTTGTTGACGAAGAGGAACGGCAACAAGATGGATATAATATGTGTACATGCTTTGTACTTGGAATATACCTACGCTTTTTGTATACTAAAATTCAATTGAATTATTAAGAGGACAAAGCGATTCACCCACAGAAAAAAAGTAAATTACAATCTTGTACGTCTTCCTTATACCTGTATAACTTGCTTAAAAACTTGTAATAAAATAGTTGAATAGAGAACTGCGAAGGAAGAAGTTGTGGTTAATTTACTTTATTTCTGAAAGCAATAATAAAACAGTTACATTCAAGCCCGTATATTCAAAATTTGAAACGTATAATGGGAACTTGGAATTTCATCAATTTTGGCTTTATAGTGGTTACTATATCGTGCATAATTTGTCCTACAATATTTGGTGCAATTCCTGTAGAAATTAACGATCTTCTTACCCCCGACGACGAATCCACCCCACCATGTCCTTCAAAGTAAGAAAGTTTCAAAACTCTATAATTACAGATTCAATACAATACAGAATGCAGTATAGTGACTGTTTTTATTAAATAGTGGACAAGGAACATTTCTACGGTACAAAGGAGATGAGAAATGCTACCAGGCAAATACACAAGGGGTAATTTAATACTAGTATATTTTCATGTTTGTAAATAATAAATTCCTGTAATTTTGAATGAACACAATTTTGTCATTTAACATTTTATATTTCCAGCCATGCAATAGAAATATGGTGCTATATCCCCATCCAGCATCCAAGAAATTCGGATTTTGTGACTGTTTCGATGCACGCAGTGACACAAAGCAGGAGGCAACTTTTCTAAATAATAGAAACTTGAGCCATTGCATTCCTGAAATTAGGGGACAGGTATTTGTACCAGAAAGACAAAGATGCTATTCCGTCTTCAATCAGGTATTTTTCAACAGCACTTTCTTTTCTATTTCACTTGTCTCTAAAATAAAATGGATAAATATTTACTTGTGTTTTCTACATGTTTGATTTTCGGGAAAAAATACCGTAAATGAAATAACTTTGTCAATTAATAATTAAATTACTTTTCCAGGGGCCATGCCCAGAAGGTAAATGGCTTGTGCTAAATGGATCATTTTACCCCGTTTGTGCTGACAACACATGCTTGGATTTTCCAGTAAATTCTCAAAATCAAGAAAAGCCAAATTCTCTCGCACATAAATTCGTTTTTACCGTATCTGCAAAGGGAGAGTGCTACAATACGATGACAAGAGGATATTGTGCGAAGTCTTATGAACTGAGATTCTCAGCAAACCATTTCATTCCACAATGTCGATACATTCCATCGAAAAAAATCAAATGCCCAACAATGGTTCCTGAAATTCGTAAATTACGTTGTAAACCCGGAAGTAGATATGATTTCATTTCTAAATGTTCCAGGTCAATAAATCCACGAAAATGATTTAAGACTGAGTGAGAAGATTATAGTTGTCTATTTCTCTATTGTAAGCTTGTATGGAAGAAAATCTAAATTGTAATTCCATTTCCAGGCATTCTGATAAAAGGAAATGGATTTTATAAAGACTTGTACTAAATGAAAGTTCGTAACAATAAATAAGACGTTGTATATCATATCTATCTATAAATAAAATTCACATGAGATGGTTTCGAAAAGAGATCATAAATTTCGCTGGAGCAACTCAATTCTTTCCCGTCCTATTGTGAAAAATTGGAGATCAGTGAAGAAGACGATATACGTCATTGTGAGTAGCTGGAAGTAAATTTAATATTAAAGATGTAGCAATCAACGGGAACTTAGCATTGATGAAAATCCTAGGAAGAATAAAAGATATGGAAGAATAGGAGCCAATGTTAAAGGTCCCTGTTCGTATGCGAATCTTGGATACCCGAAATTGTTACTAGCG
>JAQIWN010004366.1:0-11350 GCA_034699025.1 Entomobrya cf. arborea Gr-Col-00668 | reverse complement strand
GGGTTATCTTGGATAGATTGAGAGATTTGCAGAATAGAGTGGATAAGGCAAGGCAAGATATGTATGAACAGATTGATGTTGGAAGGTTGGGATTACATGGTGGAGATGTGATGGACACGGAAACACCAAGACCCACTGAAGTCAGTGTGGCGATGCAAGTAGAATTAGGGGAATTAAAGGACAGAATTGTTACTTTTGAGGAAAATGTGGCCGAGTTATGGAGAGCACAGAAACAGCTAAAGGAACTCATGGAACATAATGGTGATATGGTGGGGGCGTTGCAAACTGCACATTTGGCGGATCATGAGGACGTGTCCTTGCAAATTATGGAGATTAAGATTGCGAGTAAAATGCTGAGTGAAGTTGTACGGAATTTGAGTAGAAATGTGAGCGAATTTATTGTGAATGAGAAGCAGAATACAAAGGAGGATCAACATGAGTATAGCTATGGGGTAATAAGATACACAATTAACGTTGTTGCTAAAATAAAATGGACAATTTTAATATTTGGGGGAAAACGAGATTTTTAAATGCAAATGTCTTTGTTTCTCAGTACTCCAATTTTAGTTCAAGAGCTGGTGAACCTGAGACTAATAGCAAGCTCGAAAGTGGTTCTTTGACGGGCACTCCAACATCTCAGACGACTTTGGGTGACTGTAGACATTTGGAGGAGGATGTGACTAGCTTGTGGGAGTTGAGTAGAAATATTTCTAAGGCACAGGAATTGTTTTTGGTGAAATTGCTTGAAATGGATATGGTGAGAAACCATTTTATATGATTATTCTGGTAACAAATTATTGTACAAGTAATGAAGTAAATTGTAGTTAAGCTTTCAAAAATTAAGTATGGTTTCTTTTTTTGGTTTAAATTTTTGTTTATGGCTTGTTTGTGGTTTTGGATATTTTTTCATGCAATATAAAAAGGAACACGAAAGGGACAACAAGACAGTCCTGCAAATGCTCATGTTCGTAATGAACCGAACGGAAGACTTTAATTTGCAGTTTGTCACGGCTGATGAACGGATTAATAAAATTCTACAGCAGTTTGAGTTTACTGATGTATTTTCATACGATATAAATAAATATAAGTAAACTAGTATTTTATATATGTACACTTTGTTCAAGTAATTTGAAATTTTAAAAAAACTAAATAGGCGGAACAAGCTAAAATGCGAGAGGAACTTTTGAACATAAAGGATAGGCTTGCGTCGGTGGAGGAAAATAACAATGCGTTGTGGAAAGCGAGTAAACAAATGGGAAAGGGACAGGATGAAATTCAGAACAACGTAGACAACATCGTTTTGGTACTCAATTAGTACTATTCTTATTTTTTTCAATATAATATTCATGATATCTCGCTATAGTTTTAATATAGTTTGAATTTTTTCTTTAGCACCCTATTTACTAATTAAGTTTTCCAATAAATTTACTATCTGTTTCATACTAAAATTTTACGATGTCGTTTAAACTTTTTAAGATACACAAAACTGAAGCAAAGAATTTAACATCCGACATGAGCGTAACAAAGCAGAAAATTGACGCAGTTTCAATGGGATTAGCAGGTGTGATGGATCGGGTGATTAATTTGGAACTTTTGATGGATTTAGAGTCTTCGGTAATTAAAATAAGATAATTATGAGAAATTGATTGGATAAATGGTTGGATTTGGATTATTAACAAATTACAATTCTTATGTATAGAAGGAGCGCCGAAGTAGTGGAGGTAATGGAGAAAGTCACGTCAACTCTACAGAAATCACAAAAATCAAAAGTAGACTGGCCAACACGGAAAGAGACGTTCAAGAATTATGGAAAAGTTCCGAGATTCTCTCATTCCAACAACAAGTGTTCAATGAGAAAGTGAGAGAGTTGCAAACAGTTCATGAGAATGATACATTGGCAGCGACTGTGGAAAGAATGCGGAATCAACTAGAAACTCAGAACTTGTCGAATATGATTGGAAATATGAGTGCAAGGGTACAATCAGTGGAAAAATACACAAGTCCGCCATACGAGTCGAAAACTATAGAGTTTGAAATAAATAACTGGAATGAGGCTTTGGAGGGAGGACTGAAAAATCAACAAGTTGTTTATGAAAATGGAAGACTTCTGGAGATTCCTAGTTCTTGGAGAACTTTTGTGGAGCGAAGTGGGAATTTCATTAGTTTGTATAATTCCTTGGTCAAGGCAGAGAAACCCGTTTATAATGAGTTTACAGTAGAAATCTTGGATTCGGATGGAAAAGTTTTTTCAACATGTAAGTTTACACATTGTAATTAAATTACATATAGCGTCTTAATTAATTAATGAATTGCTCTCATACAAATTAGATGGACCTGACATGCATCTGTATAAAATGAATGAGAAAATTGGCTGGTCAAGCATGATTTCTATGTCTGCCCTTCAAAATCCATCTAATAAGCTGGTAACCAATGATGCCCTCCGTTTCCGTCTCCGTACAAAGTTATATCCCAACGGAAAACAAGAAGAGGATCCCGAAGTACCTGCAGGACCATCAGAAAAGCAACTTATTCAATGGGAAATCTCAGATGTGGCCTCTCGACTTAAGAGAGAAATTGACGAGGACCAAGCATTTGTAGACCTCCACATTTCTAAAGAATTCCAGGCTGGTCACTTCTGGGGCGGCAATACAAAGTGGAAAACGAGTCTACTCATGAGAGAAATTCATAGTCAGAATTATTTGGGACTCAACATGGAACTTTTGCATGTGGACCAGAATTGGAGAGAGTTGGTGGCATCCTATAATGTTACTTTGTTGGATGCTCATAATAGGATCGTCAAAGAATTTGGTATAAATATTGACAAAAAAATGCGTACATCAGATTTACAAAAGAGTCATAAAAATGTTTTGTTGATTTACCACTTTGTTTTATTTGTTAGCAATCGCCTCAAACGATTTCAAAGCTGTATCCGCTCGCCACTCCTATTTCATGCTGGTGAACGACGTGCTCCAAGTGCTGGAGAGAGGGGACAAGATGACATTTAAAATATTCTTTGATTTACAAGCTCGGAAGCGTTCTTTTGATGTAGAGTTTATTCGGACCAAAAAATAATAAAATATTTAGTTTTAGAGAGGATAAATTAATTTATTTGAAATGTAAAGGGGAAGTAGGTTAAGTACTGCAAATTATTTGGTTGGGGGTTTTTATAGCAGTTAAAACGTTGTATTAAAATTATAAATTAGTAGAAATTAGAACGGGGAAATTTTGCACTTACACTTCATCTAACTAAGTAGTTAAGTTTATTTATTTAATGTATTTACAGTTAAAATATGCGAAGGAAATATACTTTTAAAGATAGATTGCGTTTAGGAATTTCGTGTAGATTTGGTTTTGTTGGTTGTTGACAATTTTTTCCTGGAATAATTAGTGTTAGAAATAAACGATGAGCATGTAATTGCTTTACTTTACTTCAATGCCCATTCACTATTTGATGAATCATAATATTTATTGCATAATGAAATTAAAATGGTGAAGTCATCATCAAATTATGCATCTTTCCACGGATAAAGCGGATTTTTTATGTGATACATAGGCAATTTAATTATCATGTATACAAAAAATGAATGCTTGAAAATGACAAGGTAACGGTGACTAACCACCGTGATTCAAAACAATTTTATCGTGGTTCTATACTTTGCATGAGTAATCAGAATGGTGCAATGTGTGTAACAATACTAAATTCAACTCATACCTGCAAAACGTAAGTTTTTAACAGAAAAATAGTGAAAATGGTGATGATAAAGTAAACAGTTTACTTGCTGATTGCGTTGATGGATGGATGGGGAGAGATAAGAAGACTTGCAACTCAGATTGGATTGGGCGTCCACCTTATAATAATCTATTTCAAATATGAGAAACACAGATAAATGTAGCATACATGATATACATATTTATACAAAACCACAGTTGGCAGTTGTTATCTTTGTCGTTTATTCCGGCAGAATTGATAAGAATCAAATAAACGAGATGAGAAAAAATGCTTATATATTTATGAGGTCACCTGCAGCTACGCCATCATTCACTTTTTAAATTGTATATATGGTAGTTCTACACATATTTTTTGTGTTATATTTAACTGGAGTTTGTCGTATTACCTATGTGGGTAGAGTGTATTTACCGATAACCTATTTTCCGGTAATCACGAAGGCGAAATTATAAGACTCGCTTCGTTTATGGCTTTTTGAAACGATACCAAATATTTCATACCCTGTGGATAGTGCAGATATTATACATATTTTTATTGAATGTGTATGTGTATACGTGCCTGTAACATATTTTGTTTGAAACGCCTTGTTTTTAAATTGGACATTTTGATTTTTTAATTGGAAACGGGGATAAATACACTGGAAGAAAATATTGGATTGTTTAATTATCATATACACAAGACAAGACGAAAATTAAAGGAAAATGGCGAACGCAAAACATTTAGCTAGTCCTGCTGGGATTTTTCAAATTCTTCACCTGGTAAGAAAAAAGTTGATCTCTAGAGAATTTTTAAATCTGTATCTCGTCTTCTCAAAATTTAATTACTACGGTTTTATTTAATATTTAAAGGTATTTGGTATAATTGCCATTGGATGTGGAGCGGCTTCATACGAATCACACTTTGTTAAAGAGCGCTTCTTTTTCTGGACGGTGGTAGCACTGCTGATTGTCTCTGTTATCTTATTAGTGACCAGTGTGATTTCTGGAAATCCTGCAGTCAGGGCTCTTGTAAGTTTTAAATGCTATCACAAAATTGTAGCACTTATCGAAATTATTATCGGGAGGTAGATTGGTTAAGGTAGTTGATCCGTTTCGTAAATTTATCAATTAATTGAATGATGAATTTTAGAGTTCGGGAGTGCACGTCACAGGAGGCATTCTTCTAATCGTTGCCGGAACACTAATGATCCTATCTGTGAAATCTATTGAAAATGACCTCTGCTATCCTAACCCTTGGGAGGCAAATTGCAATTTTGACAAGCCGAAGAAATTAGCTGCAGCTGTAAGGTTTTTATGAATTACTTAATTAGCAGCAGAAATAGTTATGATAAAGACTTTTTTATTTGCATATGATTCCACAGTCCTTTGCAATCATCAACGGAATATTCTACTTGGCCGTATCCATTCTAATATTCATGGTGAAACAAGAGGACGATGATGTTGGATACTTGGAAGCGGAAAAATCATTTGGCAGACCAAAACCATAAGCGACATTCATTTTACATCTTCGCTTTACCTGAGAAATTTTATTTCTATGGATTAATATTTAATCATTTACTACTTCAGTTTTTTTAGAATTTAGTTGATCTTTTGTATTTCTCAACATGAATGACTTGAATATATTTTATGAATAAATATGCGTGTATACATGGCATAAAATTATATGTGGAATAAAGCAACGTAATGACAGTGAGTGGATTAATTTTTGAATAAAAAAATCATTTATTGCATCAACCTAAATTTGACTCAGTTTTTGTCTTGAATAGTTTTAACCGTGAAGGCCAAGTCCAAGAGCATGGCTATATCCTAGTCCTAATCCATATCCTAGTCCAAGCTTTCCAAGTGCGAGTTTGTGAAATGGGTATCCCAATCCTAAGCCGATTTTTCCAATTCCAAGACCCAGTGGGTAGCCCAAACCAAGTCCTCCGTAGAGAAGGCTAGGACTGGCTTGGAGATCCTTATTTTCCTCGGTTTGAGATGGGTAGGAAGCCATGGCAACGGCGAAAAGGGCGAAGAGAGCGAGAACAGCCTATAATTTAAATATAAAGTCAAGCATCACAAGAAATGACCACAAGCTTTTCGGCGATTTTAAAGATTGTTTTCTGTGGAAACTTACGACGGTCTTCATGGTGATAGAAAAGGGGTGATTTGAGTAAAACTCAAAAAGAGAAGAAGAATTTTTTGAAGAAGAGTTGAATAGTTTGTTAAGCAAACTGTGCTGATGAACTGTGACTTACTTGGATTAACTGTGCCCTTTTATATACCAAGTATTGGTATTTGGCCCTTTCAGTTATTGTTTCACGACCGTTCTGCAACAAAGAAGTATAAAAGCAACAAAGGACTTCCTTGTCCAAAACAACAAAAGTGATCGCATTATGAAAAAAAATTATGTTGGGATGTTTACATCCATATTTTCTAATCTCATTACCGATCTGTTTGTAGAAACTAATATCTAGTTCCATAGCTGTAGCAGTGTAGCACCGGCTCAAGTTCCTTTAGATTAGAGGTCAGAAACGGTCACTGACGACGCCAATGACGTGGCGTTAAATCAAGAGGAACGTTTAACAATGTAGCACAATTGAATAAAAGGATGCTAAAAAAAGGGACAGATACAAAGTTATAAGATGATTGGTAAGTAATTACTTGTTAGATGGATGGGGCAAGATTTGATAATGAAGAAAATTTTATGCGTTTTTTGCATTTTTGTTGAACAAACTACGTGATGATTATGGCAAAAGTCAAGATTCACATTTTTCCATGTTTCCATCCTATACGCCTGGTCAATGATCTTTAGGTAATTATAACAAAGAATTGGTATTGGTGATAATGAAAAACACTGGTGATAATTGTTGTATAGTTTGCATTTTATGATCATATCATAAATAAACTTTACGATCGAACTTCTTAAACCTATTCTTGGGGTTGTATTTTTTACCACTCACGACTGAAAAGTATGCTTTATGATTCAATGAGTTATTAGTCAGATCGAAATTAAATTACGGTTAATTGTTTTGTAACACCAATTCTTTTGTTTTGGGTAATAATTTAGATGCAAAACTTTATTCGGGATTTAAAAATGTTTGATCCATATTCAATATTAGCCAATTCTATAGCCAATTTATCCCCAATAAATAAATAAATTAGCCCCAGTAGCCCAATCCCCAAAGGCCACGTCCATAGAGGCCTCCATATCCAAGGCCGTAACCCAACCCTAATCCATAACCTCCCAATCCGTACCCCAGTCCAAGCCCATAGAGACCTCCATACCCAAGACCGTACCCGAGTCCGATACTGGAGGAAGCTTCGAGGTCCTTCTTCTGCTCCTTGTGTTCACCGTGTTGTTGGGCCATGGCACAAGCAACGAGGGCGAAGAGAGCGATAAGAGCCTGAAAATTACAAAAAAAATTATTATTAGCAATTTAGCTTTTCGGTACTAAAAATTTAAATATCGGAGTTACTCAGAAACTTACAATGGTTCTCATTTTGGCTGATTTCGAAACTTTTTGAGTAGAAACTCAACAAAGATCGTTTTCGGATTGGATTTGTTGATGCTTTCAATAAAAGGCGAATCGAATTGATGAACTACATTGATGAAGTGCTCCTTTTTATACTGAATTTTGATCTTTTTTTCATAATTTCCATTTCACTCCAGCGAGAAAGCCGTCAAAACAATTAAAACCCATCCTCAAATCTGATCTCCACCTTTATTTCATATTTAGTTACCTCCCATTCCAGAAGAAATTTTTCCATAATAATCAATTTTTAAGGCTCTGCCCATTAAGTACTTAGCAAGAGTGACAGAATGGATAAAACAAAGCATATAATACTTACAAATATTGAATTGAGATAAAGGCTGTAACAATTGATGTAACGGTCGATGATGATTGAAGACATCTCGATAATTAATGTTGCTGTTACAACATGAATAGTACTATTATGAACATTAATATTGTGTACAAGGTACAATATGAACGTGTATAGCATTAATGAGTAAGTATAATTAATTGTTTTCGCCGGATGGATGGGATGGGGCAAAATTGGAATCATCAGCAAAATTTTTGCATGATTGAAAAATAAGGCGATTAAATTTTGATCGTTCCACTGATAAGTAGGGCTAGTAATAATAAGTTTAACATGGTCGACTGAACACGTTATAATATGAGAAACAAAACAAGAGGCCTTTATTTTATTACATCTATTTTATTGCTTAGGTAAATTACAGTATGTTAAGGTAAAACTAAAATTGGACTTAATCATGCAAGCATCCTTTTGGTAAAAAGTTAAAAATTCGTGAATATTAATCCAAAGTTTAGAATACTTTATTTTCAATTTTGGGCCTTATTCGTGATTCCGAAAATTCGTTTCAACTTCAACCATTCTTAAGATAGCATCTAAGTATCTACTTATTCAACCTAATGCCAGAAGTTAACTTTACTTCGTGCAAATTGTACAAATACGATTGACAGCACACTGCACAAAATAATTTCAATTGGTTTTTTATGCATTTCTAGTTTCCATAAGGGACAGTTAAATATTTCTATAACGAGTTATGTGCATAAAGGAGTAATAATTTAATAACGCCATGGCCTTGGAAGAATAAAGGATCCTTTATTCTTCCAAGGCCATGCCACATTAGACCCGAAGTATTAATTTTAACCCGTTTCTCTCGACCAAATTTAGTTTTTCTTACAATAGTAAAAAAGGTGCATTTTAAGACAATTGATGGTTCCGAAGTCCGAATAGAAGCCGTTAACTTTTGGGGACAATTTACGATTAGAGACATCTCATGTTTGAAAAACGGTGTGTACCGAATTTCAGTCAATAGTATTTGAATGCTGATGGTTGATATTTTAAACCAATGACTTGCTATGAAATGCAGAAAATAATTAAGGAGGAGGCTTTGGCTATAGAATTTGAAATTGAAAATTTTATGGCATCTTTTATTTTTATAAATTTTAAATTTGGTATTCTCTTTTAGTGTTAAAGTATACTAGTAAGCATTACTGTTTATGTAACCGACTAATCGAAACCAGGTAGACTAGTTTAAAAAAAGTATGGCAATGATCATTTGAAACATTTTGAAGCGTATCTTTAGCTGGTTAATATGCGAACTGGCAGTGACTTCTAATTTTGTAAACAGTCAGTCTAATGGGTTATCTAATTATTGAGGTATCTAATTGGATTCCGAATTTTGGGTAGCTTGGGAGTGCTTGGGGTTGGAAAGGCTTAACCATAGAGTCCAAGCCCGAGAAGACGGCCATGTCCAAGACCTCCGAGGAGACCGAGACGATGAAGACCAATGCCATGATGAAGTCCGAGATGACCAATGCCATGATGGAGTCCGAGATGACCAATGCCATGATGGAGTCCAAGATGACCAATTCCACCAAGGTGACCGATTCCTCCATAAAGAAGGCTTGGGCTGGCTTCGAGATCCTTCTTCTCTTCAGCTTGCTCTTGAGCCATGGCGCAAGCGACGAGGGCAAAAAGGGCGACAACAGCCTGGACAAAAATAATAAACCGAATTATATAAGTTTCCAACTTAAATTTCTCGGAGACTTCTGCTGTAGTATAGTTTATTTGTGTAAAAAAAACTTACGATGGTTCTCATTTTGATTGGTAAGTTTGGTTTGAGAGTTAACTCAAGTTTTTTTTTGTTTAATGATTGGAGAGGAGTGAGTGATGGACTGATGATTTGTCCTGTGTCAGCCCACGCCTTTTATACTCGATTTACTTAGAATCATGCATTTTTGTTACAATATTATGTTGTACAGTGTACTAGCCCTTCCTCAACTATTCCATGTACGTGCAAATATATGTCAATCGCGGCTAAAACAATAGGCTATCCGTCAAAAGAAAACAAGATAAGCTCTACATTTAAGTAACGGTCACTGAAGACGTCGTTTACCTTTGTTGTTTTATTAAAGAAAAGCAAATTGTAGGTATGTACATCATCTATCGTTATCGGTCCACATTTACTACTCACAAGTATAGCTCAGGATGACATTACATTTTGTAACAAGTATAATTTTGTATGGAAGGATGAACAGAGAACATAAAAATTCATATTTTTTTTGCATAAATGAAATATTTGTTGTGATGATCTAGTAAATGATAAGCCCAAAAAGTGTTTCCAATTCTTCTTAATCTGTGATCAAATAGTAATAAATAATCGATTATTTTTTACAAGGTTATTTTTGCATCTATGTTGATTATACTTAAATTCGTTCAGTTACGCTTTTATCTATCATTTCATTCCTCTAAACTACAGTAGTAAGAATAATTATTGGTTAACGGTTGATTGAGTTTATATTTATGACGAAGACTGATTAAAGAGTTTCATTTTAATCGGCTAATGCACTATGAAAGCGAGAGTCACTGCGAATGGCCACTAACAAAGTGAGTGAGTATAATTCGTAATCCGATTTTACTTTATATTGATAGACAAGTTTAAGAACTGAGACATGATATCCAAAAAAGTAATCAAACACAAGAAGGGAGAACTTATGCCATCATAGTTAATAGCTAAGTCTTTCAGTTAGTTAACAAAAAGAATACCATTGAGTGGGAAGTAACGACCTTATATTTAGAAGCAGAGGTGTTGAAAACAACAAAAAATATTAATTTCGGTGTATTGATTAGAAGAATAGTATCAAAATCGCAAATAGGGCCATTCGAGTTTAAAGGGAACGAGTAACCTAGTATTAAAGGGTCCAAATAGTCCAAAAATCCTATTGGGTGGAACTTGAAAATTTAACTAGTTAATGGATATTGTTAATTCAGTTTTTTTCTTCAACTGGACACTTTCAGTTTTATTTAGAAGTGCCTGTGTGGCTAATTATTTCGTTTTGTAAACAGCAAAACAGTACTGCAGTGCATTGCACTAGACGACCTTTAAAGAATCGAAAAAGTTTTCGAACCTTACAGGCTTTTTCTAGATAAAACTGAAAGTGTCCAGTTAAAGAAAAAAACTAAATTAACAATATCCATTAACTAGTTAAATTTAAAATTACTTGTCGCACTAATAAAATAGTGTCTAACAAAAAGTAATTGATGACAAAAAATAATTCTAAACTGTAAATATGATATATAATTGTAATTGAATATAGAACAACATCCTGGCAACAGCCAATGAAAATTATCATACGAATCGAGGGTGTACTTTAAAATTCATAAAAATTCTCAAAATTACAGACGTTATTGAGATTATGGAGGCAAAACAAAGTATCTCACTAGCGTCCATTGCAAAAACGTTGAATTTACTCGTTTCCCATGGATTCAGATGGCTCTATTCGGAATATTCGTAATACCGAAGTATATGTTAATTGGTAGTTTTCATAGCTCTAGCCTATTAGATAAGTTCGTTATTTGATCGTGAGTAACCACCTATAGTGTATAGTAATTAATGACATAACGATAATTTGAGGTTATTTATTGGAATGGTGCTGTGTAATTTAGTGATATTTCGTTTTGATGAACTCATTTTTTGATTTTGTCATTTTGATCTGCGCTACTATTTGTGGACGCCAGACGGTGAGTTTCGATATTAGAGTATGGTCGCAAACTAGAAAACGTCGATTGTGATTCTAAAAAAAAGTGTAGATGTGGACCTACACTGCAAGAG
>JAQIWN010004365.1:0-11352 GCA_034699025.1 Entomobrya cf. arborea Gr-Col-00668 | reverse complement strand
CCCTTTTTCTTTGTCGGCTTTTTTCAAAATGTTTTATTTCCGATTTCAGTTTCTTAAAAATTTGTGGACAACTACCTGAAGACTCACAGCTTTTTTCGAGGTACTAAGGGATCTAACAGCAAGTCATAGAAAAAAAGAGTGGGATTTCATTCTCCGTGATATTGGATATTGTTGGTTGAGGTAAAGCGTTTTAATTTTTTGTGCATTCAAGAAATTTGTTATAATTTGAAATACACGATAGGATAAATATTTGACATTATTTTTCAACATTTGGGTTTAAAGTGACATTAAGTTTATAATAATGAAGCTGAATTGGAATGAGTGATCCGTGCTTTTTACCATTTGCTTTCACCTAATGTGTTAAGCGAGTAATTTTATTAGTTACTAATAAAAAGATAAAAAATTAAAAACTTCGTTTCCTTTTCATTGAATTGCCCGCCCGATTTGTACGACTTGATCTTGAAATTTTCTATATTTCGTTTCTAGAAATGGATAGTACATACAGTACAGCGGGTATATTTTTCGGTAAACGAAAATATTCTTTATTAACTATTTCGCACACAAATAGAAAAACCCCAGTCAAAAATCCTACTAACCTTATTTCTCTAGATTAAACCAAACTTTAGGAGCAATGTGAAAACATTCTCGTGGAAAATGTTAAACCTTCACCAGGAACGAAATAGAAAAAGACAGAAATGGCAGATGGAGTGATGTATGGGATTTTTCAGTAATGTTTTGGGTAGACATCAGACTAAGATCCGGCATCTTTTATGTAACCCAACATGTGGCTTTGCACTTTCATTTTCAACTACTTTCTCACTACATCCATTGTTCACTATGGAATCCCGTACCATAAAAGCATTAAACTACCGGAGAATTTTTATCTTCGCCCTATTTCTTCACTTTTACTTACCTTTTTCCTTCACACTCAAAAAATACTTCTAGTCTCCTATTGCATCATCCTATCATAGTCATATAATGTTCTGTTTGAACAGTAAAATGGCTTATAATTTTGGTTTTCGAACCACCACATCTTTTTTTAACCGGAAGGGAAAGCAATTTAACAATCCCTTTTGGCCAAAAGTAGATCACCTGGATCTAGACCAAACAAAAGGGAGCCAGCCACATGCAACACAATACTTTAGAGTTTGACCATAGCTTCCCCTTTTTTGGAGAAAATAAATAGCAGTTAGTTATATCCACGCCTGTTTTTTTGCAAGAAACATGCTTGTTACGAAAAACTTTTAAAAACACGCTTGTCCCAATGCCCATTCTGCAAAGTTCATTAACTTTTCCCAGAGATACGAAGCCCTAAGGCGCTTTTGTTGTTATTAAAAGTGTTTTGATGACTTAAGGTATTTTCTTCAAAGATTTTCACGGGAGAAAAAGAGTAAGGTAAATACCAAGAATCATACACTCGCAGACAATCAGCCATTTTCTAAAAACAGCTCGATTTCTTTTCCATATCCTTATTTCCAAGTTGGTTTTCCAAGTTCTATTATATTTTGTCAAGAACCGTTTTCCGCACACAAACAACACGATCACATTAAACTTTTCACATCCAGCAGTCTTTCATATTAGGTCATATTCTGGTCCTTTGTGTTTCGTCTCAAGAAAAATACTACAATTTTTTAAACAAACCGACAAATTTCTATTTTCTTTTCTCTCTCATACCAGAAAGTGGACCAACGCTTAAAAATAACTTTTTTCATAATAACCCATAGTCATGATGATGACACTGTAAAAAAAGACATATAAGACGAGTCAGAAAGAAAGCGAAGTCAACCGCAAAAAACCCTCGAGGCTATAGATTCAGTTCTTATCATATCATGCTTCCAACCACCACGCATCTGTCTTGTCATCATCATTTTTATCATTTAACTCTAGTTGAGAGATTGAGAGGGAGCATGTACAAAACGGTACAAAAAATGTACGTATATTTAACTTATGGGCATAAGAATATGTTCTTACACACAAAAAACTACAAAAGTAACTTTGATGGCTGAGTTTGCTCCATTGCCCTCAAGAAGTCAGACAACAGGAGTTTTTTCTAGAGCTTGAGAAAATAGTTCAGTTGGGAAAAAAGATGAGCAGCGATGATGATGATAATGATGAGTAGCAAAAATAACCACACTCGGTCCTAGCATGCACTAGAGCATACGCATGAATGTACTTGGGTAGTGTTGTAGTAATTTGTTACAAAAAAATAAAAGCAAGAAAGCCAAAACTAGAGAGTCAATGTGCCGAAAGGATGGTCATTTTCTCCTCCTCCCCAATTTTCTTTTACATTCAAGTTGGCAAAGAATATAGAAAGGAGAGGACAAAAATAGCCCTAAAAAGTTTTTCCTCAGAAAAAGTGTATCCCATTACTAACAAGTGCATGTGCTAGTGTACTTTGTACTTTCTCTACTCACAAACAAGAAAAAAAGAATAAGAGGAGCAACTCATAAACTTTTCTTTTTCCTATTCTAAGTTCCACGGTGCAAAAAAGTTGAGCTGTGCTCTTTAGAGGTATTCATATCCGTAACTTAAATGAACCATGCTTCAGAATTTTTTGCGTTAGTGATGGTATGGAACGTGTATGCTTAGTAGTTTTCTTCCCTTGCTTTCACCTTCTTCACCACCCGATGAGATTACTTACTTTCATAGTAGAAAGCAGCAGATTTTCTATCCTTAGCTTGTAAATAGTAATAAGTTATGTTGTTGGGGAATAAAGCAGAAGGAAGTATTTATCCCCAGCCATTCATCATGCTTTATTATAAGGATTTCATTTTGGTTACTATTTTCGGGAGAGAATAGGTATTCCACTGGAAACAAAACGTTAAGAAAACGGGGAAAAAGGTGAGATGGTGATACTGGTTGGGTCATGGTGGCAATTCCAGTAGATAGGTTTTTTGGTAAGTAGATGAGTAGAGATGGAAATTGTACGTCTCAGGGGTGTACAGAGTACAGAGCTATACTATTATGTAAGGTTTGGTTGGTATAATAGATGCAATAGACATGAGATGTATGTAAGCATGGATAACTAGGTAGTTTATTAGGAGTGGAGAATTAGGAAAAATCATTCATTGCTCACGTCATTTAGTTTGATCCTAGAATGAATGTATGAATTAGGTAAAAATAAGAAAGGATTTATATCAATGAAATAAACAGAATAAAACTTGAATTATGAACAGTCCCTTAATTTATATAATAAGTTTACTTCCAGGAGTAAATGCGTTCGTTTTTTTTGCTCTGCTGTGATCAATGACGTGATATAATTTTTGTATGAAAGGCTAATTAATTACCTTTTTACCCTCCTTCTATCGTCTACATCACTTTTCTCTCTCATTTTCCTTTCACTTTTTTGTTCTCTTGCCAGTCTGGCTGAATGTCCATAAGCATTTTCACTTCTTCGCACTGTGAAGCGATTTTAATTTTTTTTTCAGCTGGGAAATGCAAATCTCCTTCAGCTTCGATGCTTCCACCATACTAAATGTGTACTCTGTACACATACTTCTAAACTACTCAGCTCATTTTCCATTAATATGATTTTCATTTGAAAATGAAAATTATGTTCAATATTTTGGCATAGCGTGTCTATTCTACTTTCAATGTTTTCCTTAACCAAACTTGCTTTTACAGTGCTTCAGCTATCACAATAGGAGGTTTGGTCATGCCTTTTCCCTATCAATACAATATTTCATGGAAAATTGCCCTATTTTCCTGCTTTCTCTTTTTTCCCATGTTCCTTTTCCCAACTTCCTGGAAACTCTTGCGTAGTTGTGCGAATCCACACAGTCAACTACGATCCACGCTAAAAACGCCTACAGTCCTCAGTTTCTATTATCAAAATGTCAGTTGAACAAGAAGAAGAGGAATTGTAGTGCTATTCAGAAAAAGTAGCACCAGGACCTGCGGCTACATTCAAGCTTTTCTTTTTATACGAATCCAACACACACCTCTACTGCTTCTTCTACTTCTACAACTACCACCACAACAGCTATAATTCTTTGTACTTCTTTTGAAAGAAAAAATCTTTTCTTAATAATAGGCACATGAAGCGTATGCACGTACATAAAGCCCAATTCAGCTTTCGCAGAAAAAAGTTTTTCTTCTCTAAGTGTCCATCTTTTAAGAATTCCCATGCTACTACCAAGACACACACACAACAGACCCAGAAAATACATACATAAATGAGCACAATGTAAGTAAGCTTATTTCATCAAATCAGCATTGGTAGCCTTGCCTTGTCATAATAGCTTTCACAGCATCATATTATGTCCATATTTTTTGTTTTGCGCCATAAAAATAGATACTTACATACTCTTTTTTTACAAGTAATTTTGAAATACCCAGTGGACTAAAATGATATAGTAATAATGATATGGTCAGCAAACATCTACATTACAACAACAAGTATATATGTTTTCTTATGACACGATCATCATCATGATCATCACTGTTGTGATCATGCTGATGGCATGGTCATGAAACAACATGGTCCATTAGTTGATGTGTTATGTGCAGTAATGTAGGTTGTTGGTTGTGTTTTTTATGTGAAGATATTTTGAAATACGGCACACGGCAGTTGTCTCTAGGTACAATATGTCATGTTTTTATTACACACAGTCATAGTCAAGCCTGTCTGTATACTTTAACTTTTGCACACTAAGCAAAGTTTGTAGACAAGCTTTTTGGTAGTGTATGCAGTGCGGTTTCAAGATAATAATGTTTCCTGTACTTGAGAACCTGAAGCCATCACAACACCATCGCCACACGAGATAGTAGTAGTGATCAAACTGTTAAACATGCAGGTGTGTACATAGATGTGAGCTCATGGAACAGGAATTTGGAATCCATCCATCTCTCTTTCTTCCTCTACCAAGCTTTTGTGTAAGGAAAGGGTAAGGGTTGGTTGGTGGAGGTGGATGCATAGGGTCTCAGCGTCATTGGGTTTTAGTTGCTTTCTCCAAGCAGCAGCAGAAGCACAAGCATTCAACACTGAATACTGAAAGAGGGAAGCAGAGTTTAGTTGTCGTCTATGAGCTCTACTTCGTTTTCTCTTCTGTTCATCTATCTTTTTTCATCGTTTCATGGTGGGTTGGAGTTGGGGTTTTCACTTGACTCTTACGTTCATGTATGGGTTGTGTAAGTGTGTGACTGCCATTACCGTGTCTTCTTGTGTGTTCAGTAGTTTCTCTTTCCCCACTTGTGATAGTACAAAAGAGACCTTGCTCTTTGGAAAACTTGTGAGTTCCAGCTTGTTGGCCTTGTTCGCTGGATCCAAAATCGGAGAAAAAAAGATTTTTTCTTGTGTATACTTCAGCATGCAGAAACACGTTAAGGATAATATACAAATATTACTGCCGCTACTTCTAAATAAATTGTAAATAAATTACGCATACAAGTGCAAGTGAACTGTAAAAAATACGTCTCCAAAATAAGAGGTATTTTTGCTGCAGGTTTTATTTCCTTTTGTGTACATTTGCAAGTGCTGCAAACTAGCAAAATATATCTTGTTGTTCTGTTTTGTACTGCTCCTGTTGCTCTACTTATTTACTCTGAAGGTTTTTTTTTAAATGTAGCGTAATGTAGTAGTAAAAACATTAGGGAGACGCATTGCAAACAAAAATGGCAAAACGAGACGTGCTTCTTGGGAGAAAGTGGTTGAGAGAAAGTTTGCTATTTTCTTGTTGTTCTTTTTTAGATTTTTATTTACGAAAGAGTTGGAGAATATTTGTGTGGCGAAAGCAGATGTAGTCTTATTATTACCATGTGACGACGACTCGACTGACTGAAGATTGAGCTAAAGTGGTGTTTGTGTACATGTACTTGTGAGTCTTTCTGAATTTTGTTGGTGTAGTGCATTATGTCGCTGTCGATGTGTCTCTTATTGCCTGTTGTTCTTTCGTATGAAACTAATTTGTTTTTCTTTTTTAGTAGAAATGTACATTAGTAAAAGTAGGTGCAATTCTTGTTGCTGATGTTGTTATCGTTGTGGCTGTGGTGCGATGGTGGTTGTTTTAGTGGTCTCTGGCCTTATTTCTTATTTGCCTCCTGGTTTCTGAGAGAAAATAAAACGTGGTCTGGTCTGGCGTTTAATATGCTGTTGATGTTAGCATGTGTATATTTTTTGATATTACTCAACCAAGTCAAGTCGGCTGTGATGTTGATGATGCTTTTTTTGAGAATTTGTGTTAGCTTCTGTGTGTGAAGTAAGTGTTACGTTACGAAGAAGGGCGTGAAGAAGTGATCATTCTTTACAATTCCATGCCTCCATGTGTATGTGACTGTCAAAGAGACATTAGTCAAGTTATATTCTAAAAGTCTCTTGACTTGGCTTTCGCAGAGCCACATAGTTTTTTTCCTTTCTTTGTGCCGTACTATGAGCTTTTCTGGCTTGACTTTTTTACACTACTTCTCTCACTTGTATTTGTCAAGTTAGAAGGGAGGAGAGACTAGTCGAGTCGAGTCACATGGACTCCTTGATCTTTAAGTATGGCTTATTTTTCCAAAGAAAAAGAGGGAAAAAGTGTCGCTGTCGTAGCCTCGGCTCAAATCATGATCAACATCACACGATGTGATCTTGCCGGTGATCTGTATACAGTCATGACTATAATATGACTACTTAAAGCACTTTTTAAGCTTTTTTTCTTTAAGAATAAAAGAGGAAGGAGGTCGTAAAGGTTGCAATATTACGCCGAAATAAAGCTTTGAGCCAAGAAAATATAAGCATGTGAACTTCCTACGGAGCTGGTCTCTCCTCTTCTTTAAAAGTCTTTGAAAAAATTGTCGACGTGATAAAAAATGATCAAGGAGCGCCAACAGAGAAGGAAAGAAAGTAAAGTGGTTAAGCTTTGTGTGTGGTATAGCACGCAGTATGAACACCGTTTTGGTAAACCCCCCAGTAATGATATATTTACGCAAAAATGTATACATATGCGTACATGGAAATATTTTAGATATGTGTCGGCTACCATTATTATTAGGATTATTAAAAGAGATTGTGTGTTGTAGGCCAATTTTAGTTTGAATGCAAGCATGCATAACGGTTAGATTACTGTTTACATATTACCCGTAAAGTTAAGCTACATTTGTGCTCGGATTCTTGAATGGCTCAGTGAATTTCACTAGGCCTTATTTTTATTACGTGTTGGTAAATATAATGAATCCGATTTATTTCTCTTTCAAGAAATGTACATCCATGAGAACTCAAGACTAAGCAGTTTTCTCCACTGTTGGCTTTACATGTGTTTTTATTACAAAAATGGCTTTCAATTTAAACGGGAAATCTGCGGGGGAGGATTTTCTTTTGGGTACAAAGAAGTAGAACAGAACAAGGTTTGGAGCATGTGTATTGCCGAAAACAGTATGACAGAAGCGGAGTAAGGAAATCATATCGTAAATCTTCTTGGCAAATGTGCACACACACGCATGCAAACCTCTTCACACAAGGAGGACAATGAGAAAAGTCATGAGGTTATATATTCATATCCTGTAAGGATCGGATGAGGGAAGGTGAAAGCAAAATAGTAGGAGGTATTGGGGATGACGAGCATGCCTTTTTTGGCTGGTATCATTGAAATTATGGTTTCTGCCCAGAATTTCTTATTCAAGGAATTCGTTGGTCCTTTTATAATTATCGTTGAAAAGTTGCTAACTTCACGAAAGCCATTTTCAACGATGATGATCATGATGATGTGGGCTCGTGGCAATTGAATTGGAAATACATGTTTATTATCACGTATAGCTTCCAAAATAGCAATAAATAGTCACTATTGATATAAAAGAGTTGGTTTTATCCTTTCTGATACCTTCCTTCTCTATTTCTTACAACTAATCTCTATAAAAAATTTCATTTACTGCTTCATGTCCTCTTTTCTCTTTTCCTTCGACGATGAAAATCAGGTTTGACATAAAAGGAAACAAATTTGATCGGTTATTATGGGTTTAATGCATATGTCTTTCACTAGTGTCTTGGGAAGGACAGTTATGGACATTGAGAGAGAAAACGCAGAGACATAGGAGTAAAGGGACAGTTTGTTCTTCTCTTAAACTTTTTCAACTAAAATAATTTCGTGTTTCAATTGAAACTACACCACAGAAAATTTCATCGTCATCATGACCATCACCATATTAGTCCCACTAAAGGAATTAGGCTGTGGCAACTAAAAAAGGTTCCGTTGAAATAGCCAAAATAAGAAGCGGAAGAATCTAGAATGGAATCTTTTTATATTGACATATCTTAAAACTTAACACACACATGAGAAAGACCAGAAACCATAAGTTGCTCCATTGATTTCTTAGTTACTCTCTCGTCTCCTCTCTGTCTCTTGCTGTACTGTCCCCTCTTACAACTTTTACGTTGTCCTTGTGTTCCTTTTTATCTCAGTAAAACCAAAAGTAAAAAGAAACAGAGAGAAAGAAGAATGCCAAGAAAATTTTTATAAAAGGGGACTTTTTCTTCTGTCATTATGACATGGTGGCTGTGGGATGATAGCGAAGACTTGAGACTTCAGTATTTTCTCAACTCAAGTCTCCTTTCCTGTTTCACTTTCTGATTTTCATCCTAACGCAGTTCCTATTTCGAACTTCTGTCTTTCATGGACCTTTGAATCTTCTTTTCTGTGCCTAGTTTGTATTTTCTGAAAGTCTCCACTCGTTCGAATTCTATTAAATATATATTTATTATATTATCCGTCCTCGCCCATCGTATTCTTTTAAAGTAAATTCAACAACCACTTTTTATTCCAACTTGCACAAGATATATGCAAAAGACATAGAGTTTTTTTTAAAAAAAGAGCGAGACAATTTTCTCTTGTTCTATGCGAGTGATGACGCCTCCTGCATTTCTTTCAGTTGTCTACTCGAATGAGTCGCGTGTGTGTTCACAGCCCAGTTCACATATTCATACGTCCACAAACACATTCTCTCATGCAAAAGCAAAGCATACACATTTACAGTAGCACAGCATACCAAGCATTTTCATTTTACTTTGTGAGCTGAATAAAGATGAAGTACAATTTTTTCTACATTTTACTACCCGAATATCCTTTCAAAAAAACTAGACTAAATCACTATGTATGCCACTCATATCCATAATATACGGTAAAGTTGTTGACTACTTTACAATCCTATGGATTTCCATTTTCCACGGGAAAAAATATGCATGCATATTTCCTTCCTTCCAGGAGGTACGCAGCAGCTGCAGAGGAAGTAAAAAGCTCTATTGCCTATAAATACATTAACTATGTAACACTTCCAAATTCACTACCACATATTCTTCACTACTGTTTTCCCTTGAAAACCAGTTCTCGTTATTTTGTGCTCTTCTTTAAAAAAAAAATGTAGCTATACTGCTCATCTCCTTCCTTTTTTCCATTTTCATGTGTACCTAGCGCTTCTCCTCATCCATCCTCCCAAAATTCATTCAGTTTTTGGTCTCTCCTTTTTAGCTTCAATTTCTTCAGCATGATCATCATCAAAACTTTACGTGGTAGACTTGTATCATTTTCAACACCATTGCTGCTATTTCTGACTTACTGTTGCGTAGATGGGATATGTTATTTTTTTTCGTTTTGGGAGAGAAGGGAATTTCGAGTGTTAAAAATATTTTCTCACTATTTCTCTCTTTTAGTTTAGTTTTTTTCTGTTTCACTTTTGACGTAGTAATAGTAAATGTGTGTTTCCCCCGAAAATTGCATCCAAGGTACATTTTTATTATGTGTGTAGTACATTATACGGTTGAATGTATGGCGGTGGTGTTGATGATGACGATGAGGAGGATGCTGGTATCACGGTACGGCGTGACTTGGCTTGGCTTTTACTTGGCATCCTCATATCATTCTCACCGAATCCCATTTTTGTTTTCTTGTCTTGCCTCCCCATATACTTTTCCAGCAGCCAGTCTTCAACTAAGCAGCAAACGACCTGCATCCTTTTTTCTGGGCTTTCTGTCTGCCAGTATATGTGAGCATGTCTCTTCCTGTACAATTTTGACAAAAGGAAGTGAAAAAGCAGAAAGAAGGGCTCTGAGTTGGTTGCTTGAGTTGTGTGATAACTAGCTAAAGTAGCCAAGCAAAAGTCAAAGAGTCAAGGAATTTCTCTCGCCTTTGTTGCCTCTTCTCTGTGTGTGTACTGTGTACATATTTAGTTAGCATTTTTTTCTTGTCAGATTGCACAGAAAGTGTTGCTATTGTTGTTACTGCTGCTGTGTTGCTTTTGATCTTTATGGTGGAGTTGTTTTATTTTTGAAACATAAAGTGTCTGAGAAAAATTTGTATTTTACTTAATTCTCTCTGGTTTTATTTTAGATAATAGTAGTAAAAGTTTTCATGTTATTGTTTGCGAAGCCATGTTTAAAGTTGAGAAACAAATGATAAAAAAACTGGTTCAAGTTGTAGTGTGCGGTGATATGCAGTAAAAAGTATGCGGCATGCATAAATACATGTGTGGCGCTAGAAGAGATGTGTGATGGTGGTTGTGAAATCATGAGGATAATAATAATAGGGAAACGCCGGCCAAAATAGCAAAAGTGTAGGATAAATTGCTGACTTTGTTCTGTCAAGGTTCACGTTTGATTGCACCAACATTACTTACCAACGCACCAGACAGTACCAAAGAAAAAAGTCAAAATGGACTAACATTAAAGCTTGTAGAAGAGTTGAAAAAGTAGTTTGGATCGAACATGAATGTAGGATGTAGTAAAGAATATAAACGTGAAAGGAAACAAAGAAAAATGATAAACGAAATTGTTACAAACAAATTGTTAGTGTGCTTTCAGTCTGGGGCCAATGAGATCTTTTTTTACTATGTTCCGTTTTTCAATTACGCCTGGGTAATCATTGTATGATAGTATGATCTTAGACTTATACTTGTTTGTTATCAAACGTATCACACAACGCGGCAAACCTTATTCTAAAAAGGAATATGAAAGGGAAAGTCTATATTCATGGTCAAGTGCTTTCTATTTTTAGACAAAAATTACATTCGGGTAGACTAAAAGTGAGGACATATCATTTCCGAAAACTTTCTTATCGTCTTGTTCCAGCATTCTTACACATACAATATTCTATATTTGGCATTTAAACAAACAAAAGATGCGCTAGCAGGAAAAGACACACACAAACAAAAAATAATGGCCATTTTAAAGCAGCTGTTGCCCAAGTACTCGACTCCAAGTCCAAACTTTTTTTCAGCACTTTCTCAGTAGGTACTCTACTTTCCCTTCCCTGGCTATAAAAAGCTAAAAATAACAAAACCTCATTCAGAAACGGATGGACCTACGCATCCAAATTATTAAGTGCCAGAATGGTACTTTATAAAATCGATGGGTGATGATAGGGGAGAAAAGTCTGTCCGTCTGTCTGT